>BMAO01037657.1:0-34558 GCA_019973975.1 Trichonephila clavata | reverse complement strand
TTCCAAATTTCTTGCGGATATTAATTGGGTTAAGAAGAAACATTGGGTTTATGCAAACTTTTCAGTCAACTACGTCCTGCGCAAAACACCGGCGTATGTGGGAACGCGGGAAACCGATTCACGCAGCATAGGCAGTTCATACAAGTTTCGTGCAACTGCTATGCGAAGGAACGTTTTTAACCATCAAACAAGGTGAATGATGCACAAAGACGCCAATTGGACATGTTTACGAAAGTAAGAATCGTTGGAATGCTGGAATCCTCACGATAACAAACCGAGGTGTCTCGAATTCTGAATGTGGACCGGTCTGTGATCTCAAGACTGTGGCAGAGATTTCAAAGAACGGGAGATGTTACCCGACAACCAGTATCATTTCGACCAAAAGTCACAACCCTCGCCAGGACCGATATATGGTAATAAGTACGCGACGTCAGAGGGGCAGTACTGCCAGAGCACTTGGGTTCGGCGCTCACAGTCACCATAGGAATACGAATTTCGAGACAAACTGTTTACAGAAGACTCAATCATGCTGGCCTGTACGCCAGAAGACCAGCAGTTTGCATTCCCTCACGTCTGCGCATGTTCGTTTGAAATATCAACATTGGAGTGTGGGCCAATGTGATGTTAGTGATGGATCGCGGTTTAGTCTGCGGAGTGATTCTCGGCGGGTAACGATATGGAGAGAACGTGGAACACATTTTGAACCAAGAAACATAACGGAAAGACATCATTTCCATAAAGGGGGTAATGGTATGGGCAGGCATCATGATGGACGGCCGCACAGACCTCCATTTCCTTGACTGTTCTGTGACTGTTCAAAGATACAGAGACGATTTTCTTGAGCCTTATGTTGGCTTGTTCGAGGTGCTGTCGGTCCTGACTTCATATTCATGGATGATAATGCGCCGTGTCACCGAGCGGTGCTGATTGATGACTTCCTTGAAATGGAAAACATCCAGTGCATGTCGTGGCCTGCGAACTCACCTGATTTAAATCCTATCGAGCATGTATGGGATATGCTCGGGAGACAAATTGCAGCTTTTCTCACCCACTGAGCTCCGTTACAAAACTGAAGAGAGCTCTCCAAGAAGCTTGGAACCGTTTGAGCCCACAACTCATTCATCATCGCATAGCAAGTATGGTAAATCGCTGTGCAGCTTTCCTGGCTGTCAGAGGTGACCACAAGCCTTATTAAACTGCAGCATAGTA
This sequence comes from Trichonephila clavata, assembly GCA_019973975.1. NCBI lineage: Eukaryota > Metazoa > Arthropoda > Arachnida > Araneae > Nephilidae > Trichonephila > Trichonephila clavata. The sequence goes on along the minus strand of BMAO01037657.1, from coordinate 33,349 downwards.
TTTTCTTTAATGTTTTCTTTCATTTTTTCTTTAAATTGTGAATCCTTGCTATGCTCAGTTTTCTTTCAAACTGCTACTTTGGATAATAAAATTATTATTATTATTCTTTTGATTTGCTTCCTTTTTTATAACCATTTTACACTCGCATATCACGTTTACCGCCATTCTGATTTACAGTTCCTTCTTTATTCACATAATTATCAATTATGCTTACCTTTTGGACACCAGTGTATCCCGCCATTCTGATTTACAGTTCCTTCTTTATTCACATAATTATCAATTATACTTACCGTTTGGACACCAGTGTAATTAGAAGACCAATCACACGGCTTAAGGATACTTAACATATGAGTACTATTCCACTTACTCTTGGAGCACTCTGGTGATCTACGCTAACTTTATGATAAATCTCTTACTCTTACGACTTAATGTCGTAATTCTTAAGCTCAATCTTAACTTATTCCCAATTATCATAATTGAACATTCAGCGACTGGACGTCGGTTAATTTTCGACTCTCCACGCGTACCTAAATGCTCATGCAAATGTCAGAACTCATTTGTCTAAATCAAATCTTCTTCGGAGAAAAATTTCAATATAACATACAGTTAAAAAATAAATTTACCCTAAGAGGATCAGTTGAAGGTTTGCGGATAGACCCGTTATAAATTCAATATCATTTATAAGCTATAAGAAAAAAGTACTTATGTGCTTACATTATACATACATTAATCATATTAAGCACAAGATCAATAACTACGCAAAAGAGATAGAATTTTTATAGATAAATCTCTCTTATTTTGGATTTATTTCACGAAAACGATTGAATTTTGCCTTAGCTTGGCAATGCTTACAATAATTCATATTCAGGTTTTATCATGTAATAGCATGCCTAGTGAACGACGCATTGCAAAGCTATGTCATATGGAGTTGCGATAATGTATAGTTAATTATTTGAATTATCATACATAAAAATAAATTTGGAAAACCTTTGTTTTTCTTATAAGTTAAATTTAATAAATATGCGCCCTAATAATATACATTAAAGCCTTTATTTGTTGAAATTTTTCATCAAACTTATGGCAACATAGTTATTTGACCCTATGAATGAGTTTATATAAATGATTGAATAAATATTCGCTTAATATTTTTGAAAAGTTTACTCTCAAGTGTCTAAAGAAGGGAACATTCTACAAATTTAAATTTCAAAATCTCTTAGTAAATTCATTTTACGAAACACTCAGTAGATATACTCCATTAGTCTCATCCATCATTTACAGATAATGGGGGAAGACCCTCTTCTTCACATAATACATTAATCACTGTTCGAGACAGATGACTCTTCAATCAACATACTTTTACAGAATCACGTGATTGTGAAAAGGCATTTGAACAAAATCTTTTGTCAGAAAATCCGGAAGTTGAATGCTCTATTAACAGTTTTTCCGACTAATGACTTTTGTGGCAAACATTGCTTCTTTCTTTCTTATTTTTTTTGGACAAAAGTTTTTAATTGATGTAAAAATTACTTATCTGAATTGCTAAATTGTTTAATTTTTTGTTATAATAAGTTAATACTATAATTTTTGTAATAATATAAATAAATTTAATTAGAACTGTATAAAAATTTAAAGAAAACATTTTTGTAATATTTGAATTTAAAAAAATTTTATTGTAATTAAATTACAATTTTAATTTCTGTCTTTGAATACCCACAATATAGGGCCTTCGGTATTTAACGGTAAGAAAATTTCTCCACTAAATTTTAAATTTACCAAACTTAGTACATTATGACATTGGTTGTTGTTTCATTGATCTACATAAATAAAAATATCTTTGATAGATCTTCGTTTTTAAAGGAAAGGAAAATTTACTTTGTGTCAAGTAGTAATTTGAATGTGACTATCTTTATCATGATTATTTCCAGAGGGGAAGCAGAATCTTCGAATGTATATATTAGGGTGAATTGAAATTTTTTTTTCAAAATTTCAAATCTTATCTATGCGGAAAATATGTTCACTGGTATATAGATAATGGGAAAAATAACACTGCCGTAAGGGGAATATGTTTAAGTATGTCTGCCTTTATACATTGTGACGGATCTATACGCGTTTCTACTAATTTCTTCTTTTTTCTTTAAAACAAAATATTTTTTCAACCAACCTTCATCGAGAAACCCAACGTGATTTATGTAAATGAGGAATATTACATAAATTCGGGCTTCGCGAGTTGAAAGAGAGTGAAGCAAGAGGTCAAGTTAAGTTAAGAGAAGTAAAGTGAAGCAAGTGATCTGTTGACACGTAGTTGTTGACAACCTGAAAATGATACGTTTGATGTACGCAAGTAGAAGTGGTTAGTGAAGATTGAAAAGCAGTGGAATTAAAGATTACAGAGTATGGAGCCATCGTCATTTGATCAAGCTAAAGAAAGTGCCTGAAGTTTCCCGTGAAGGATCCGAAGCATTATGGATTCAGGTATCGTAATTTGATTAAGTAAAAGCTGATTATTAGTGTACGACGTAGTTGTAAATGAGCGTATTTAAGCTTCTTAGATTCAGTTGAGGTTCTGTAATATTATCCCGCATTTGAGTACTCACCTCTGCACTCTATCATTGTTTATATACCTTTATTAGAATTGTGTTTGTGTCTGTTTCATAATCTTTAACAATAATTATAAATCAAATTAGATTGGAATAATGTCTGTGGATATTTAGTTCCTCCTACATATCTAGCCAGATTTGCAGATAGACATGAGTGTTCGAAGTAAGGGGCAGAGTTACCACAACATGGTGTTCCCAAATGCCATGTACAAACTTGGAGGGAGGTAGAGAACCTCCTGAGGAGCCCTAATTAGAAAAGCATAGGTGGAAACGTAACCAAACGAGATAAAGAGTCACAATATAGTAAAGCCACAATACAGATTGTAGTGTAAAACACTTTATAATATAAAAACAAAAGGCAATAATAAATTAAAAGTATTGTATTATAGCATCACAGTATTTAATGAAATAGCTGTCATTGGTATGTATTCACGCACAACGCCGACTCGACATGGATTGGCGGACAATGGCAGTTTCAAGGACCTAACATCAGTGGTGGACATTCGTGCCACCAAGTTCATTTCATAGTTGACGACATGTCGCAAATCGTGGATCTCTGAAAGACTCACCAGGTTCTGATGCCCTCAGCGAACGTTTGATGATTCGGTTGCCACCTCTTTGATATCTTTCCCCATACAACCGAACAGCAACAAGTTCATTCCAAGGCCGTAGATTAAGTGGATATCCTCCAACTCGGCGTTCGTATAATGATTCATGTTCATTACACGCTGGCCATGTCTGAAATGAGGAAACTCAATGTGCCGACCTAGTGAGTCAAGTACAGCACCCCCTATGGCTTTCCGCCCACGCTTTCCCATGTAATTATGACTCCATACGGTGTTTCTATACCTCACTCATAGTTCGCTATCTTACTTCACTACAACACGAAAACAACAGAATTCTGTCTGAAAAGTTACCGAACACTTCTTTGGCTAAGTCTTATGAAATACATATACAGTTATGACGAATCTATACGCACCCTTCCACTAACTTCTGGAAGAAATTCTTTCGCAGAATATTCAACCAATCTTCTCGAAACGCAAAGAGCGTGATATGCAAATTAAGTTTAATATATATATTCTTATTCGTGAGTTTGAGAGTTAGTGAATTGTGAATAGATTAGAAGTGAAGTATTTGCAGTGGAACGTATAGGAGATAGAAGACTGCAAGAGTTCAGGTACTGTGATATTAAATCAAATCGATGATTAGAAAGTTAAACTAATAGGGGGTCATTAATACGTAAGCGCTGCATAAAGTTATATTAAAGTAGAGCTGCAGGATTATTCTCCCAATGCAATCTCGTCTCTCTCCCGTTCTATTACTGATTAGAGTTATCTTGTTAAGTGTTGTTTATGTCTGAGTTGAATATATTGATAATAAAGTAATTGAAGTTCATCCTGTGTAGGATCATTTGTTCCTTCCACACCTCTAGCCGTTCATAGGGAAGAAGGGATGTAAGTTCTTTATACATTAAAATCACAGAAAAAATACTTGTGATTTGTAGATGATAAGTTTTCTAACTACTATATTTGGATCTCTTTTCCGAATGTTTTCAAGTGGGTTCAAAATCTTATACTGGACTCCTCTCCACTCAAATCTTCTCATAGTCACGTAGCTACACTTTTGGTAATTCTGAATCTATCGTGTGTTGATCTCTTCACATCCCCACTCTTATTTACTACACTTCTATCTAAATAGTAGCAATTATTTGCATACATCACAATTTAACTCACTAGGTAAGATTCCCATGTATAAAAAACGTCATAAAATCACTTAAGAAATTCGTTAAAAGTGCAAATGTGCTGCCATTAAAATTTTCTGAAATAAAACAAAATTAATGGAAACTTTATTTGATATTGAACAGACAGAAAAACCACCACTGAAACAGTGTTAAAGAATTTCTTAAGAACGGAAACTAATAATAACGGCTTAAAATTTAATTTTAGAATTAACCTAAGATGGAACTCTGCATTAATGTTCGACAGTATTTTAAAAATTCCATATTTTCCCAAATGATCTTTTATGCTTCGGAAAAATGTGACAGATAATGTCATGGGATATGAAACTTTATTGCTAAATTTTAATTTTAATCCATTAATTTATTAAAAAATTATAAAAATCGATAACAATGCTCTGTTTGCTTTTTAAGTAAAAATACAAATAAGGTAAACAATTTGTATCAGATGGTAAAAATACGTTGACATTGAAAATTTAAAAAGACAGCAAAAACAGAAACTTCAAAGGATACGATTCTGCATTGAAAAAACGGAAAAACGTAATTTGATCTTCTTTCGCTCTTTCAAGCATAGCTTTTCTAAAATATAGGAGAAATTCAAAAGCAATTTTGAATTTCTTTCAAAACACCACACTCCTTCCTTTGAATTCGCTAAAAAGATTAAATGTGAAGCACGAATGTTATCTTTTTTACTTTCAAAATAAATAATATTAACAAAATGTCATGCGCCGGTATCGAAAACATGTTTCACAATGTCAGCTGAACTAGATTTTTATAGAATTCTTTGTCTGAGAATATTTCTTTTTCGTCATTTAATATGTGTCTCACTTCTTTCAAATTTTCCTACCTGGAATTTCCAGAAATGTGACATAAAATTAAAAATGAATGCAATGCATGTCCGCCTTTTTTTAAATATAACGATATTTTCAACACTTTTTAACCTTTTAAATACAACGCGAAAAATTGCTCAAGAATTTATAAAGGTTTATAGGTTCTTTCACAGAATCAATTATTTTCTACTTTCCCATCTCCCAAGTAAATAAGTAATTTTACTTATAATTTTAGAAATTATTAATCAGATTTCTTCCGCACATATTTTTATTTCCATAATATTAAATTCCAGAAAAAAATGTTTTTTCTCCCCGTTGAATAAATTTCAGGCATTGATTTCTTTTTATGATGTTTCTCTTTTTCTTGATTTGCCACTGATTAATAAATGTGCCTATTAAGGTAACTCTCAGGTGACTACTCTAAAATTGTGAATTTTGCCAAAAATTGAACATTTTTTTATGATTTTTTTTATGGGTGATTTTATTAGCTTTATAAAAATATCAAATTTATCATTTTCCGTTCACTAGAACAAACACTACAAGTGTTTTAGTAAAAGCAGATGCCATTGCTTTAACCAAGATGTCATACTTTAAAACACGTTTTACTCGAAATGTGATTTTTTGAAAATAATCAAATGGGGTCAGCGATTGCTAAAAAAGTTTTGAAGATAATTAACTGAAGTTTTTTCTGTAAGTTCTGTATAATAGTGGAATTGTTTTAACCTTCAGATTTATCAATCACTCTTTATTACAAAATTTACAGTCCCTTATGTTAATAAAATCACTGCTTTTTTTAAGCAATTTCAGATAATAACTGAGATAAAGTGCTCTAGTTCTTATAAAAAAGAAAATACCTCTTGTCGTGAAAGTCATTTCAAAATTGAATAATATAGCAACACATTAGACTGAAAAAACTGAAAACTTGTTTATAAACCTTTGGTACAGAATGGACCTTTATGCTATTTTTGGTCAATTTTTACCTATTTTTTCCCATTTTAGTAATAATAATTTCCTTTTCTCTTCTTAATTTTAGCAAATTTTTCTTGAAATGCGCTGAACAAATCTAAACATAACAACAACAAAAAAAATCCCCATATCTCCTTTTTCTAAAAAAGAAGTTGTCGCAACCAGTCGGATACCTTAAGACAACACATGAAATAACTAAAACTAAACTCAGTGGCGAATAATCCATGAAGTCTAGGGCCTACTGTGCCCATCTCAGCATTCGTGACGTTGGTAGCTGAGGTGCACGAGTAGATATTCCAGTCGGGTGTGGTCAGTCTAGCGGGGGAAACCCCGAGTGCTTAAGCCCCGAGTGCTTAAGCCCCGAGGAAGCTTAGTACTCATTTATCAACCTACTGAAAGGCTGAGTCGACTTAGCCCACCCCAGGGATAGAACCCTAGACATGTAGTGTGGAAGCACGATACACTATCACTCGGCCACTGGGCTTCAACAAATGAAATATGAAGACAAAATAATAGGATAATATCCAGATAATTTCTAAAGATTAGCAGCGAATTTTTCTAAGTATTTTTTTTTTCTTTAATTAGATGCCTGACCAGAGATTTTACTTTTTAGTGCTGAAAGATTTTAAGCATGAAATAAAAAATGAATCAAAGGAAACGACCTTGTATTCCATTTATAAAGAATGGTGTCAAAAACTTTAAAACTAACTCAAGCTCAAGTTTCACATCGTTGTTGATTGAGTTTTCGCACTTTTTAAAATACGTAGTTTTAGATTGAACTGTGTCCTAAGCCACCTTAGACATTTAGCATTGGATGTCATTAACAGCCTCTCTGATGATGCAATTAAAATTTGTGATGATGACTGAAAAACATATTGACCAAGAGAGTAGTGGCATCCATATTTATATCCAACCAGAAAAATTGACTCAAAAAGCTCATTAAGACCTATCAGTATTCAGAAGTGAACTAATAGCCATTAATGTGAGATTTGAGGCTATTCTAAGAAAAACCAGTGATGATTATCAATTGGATTGTTGTTGGCGTCAAAACCAATTTCTCCATCCTACACAAACTGAAACATATATCGCTGGACCACGATATCTATTTCCAGTGGATCCAATCTCATATCGAACTTTACAGCAATGAATTGTTTGACAAATCATAGTAAATGAAGGCTATAAACATCCAAGGATCTCCTGCCCCTCCTTTTCCTTTTTGGAATTATACCAGCTGAAAATATATCAAAATTTAGTCTAGAGTGCCTTCCACTTATCATTGGTATCTTGGTAAAAGACCCTGTCTGGCTCAGTCCTTCTATTTTGACAGAAACTCACACGCTTAGTTCTCAATATTGCCTGGGGTTGCATTAAATGCTTCTCGTTCTTTGAAAACTTAACCATCTGTGAAAAGTGCCAGTGTCAACAGACTTCTCCCGAGTACATGCATGCATGGATCTCTCTAGACAACTATCTTTAAGGATCCTCTTGTGTTCGACTTTTTAAGAGACATTGGTCTAAAACTGACTTCTTTAGACTTTGGAGGGTTAGTAAAAACAACACATTGAACTGTTGAAAATTGTTCACTGCACAATATTTGAGCAACCCGTACAATTGTATTCGAAACCTCATACTTTGATCGAATATCTAAAAGCTGTTTACTTTTGATTTGGTAACCCCCTTTTTCGTTGTACAGTAGAACGTTGTTTATCCGAATAAATTGGGACCGGACACCGTTCAGATACGCGATTGTTCGGATAACTGAAAACCGAATGTGACCATGCAGTAAACGAAACCGGACACTATACGAATATTGAAAATCATCACATGCGGGAAACGTGCTTGAAGAAAAAGCAAACTAGGTGCAAAATGTCACAATTTTACCTTTATTGTGGAAAATAATTAGTTATTTTCGCTGTACCATTGTACACCTTCCTGTTTTCGCTGCAAGGTTTCTGATTCTCTCGAGCAGCAGTTGAGCAGGGCAGCACTCTGATTGTTGTTTGTACCACTTCATAGCTGTCTCTAACGCAGAAACGCGTCAGAATTTGATGGATCATTGCTGCTTTCGTTGTTATTGTCCTCATCTTCATCCGTTTTCTCGTTGACAGGGTTGGATTCTTCTTTGCCGGAAGTCACTATATCGTCATTATTTAGCATTTGAAATCCACAGTCTTCTGCATCGCATACTATCCAGGTTTCTGCATCAACAAAACTCAACAAAAGAGCACGTATACACCCCCTCACAAACTGACTTAATATTCCACGCAGATGTTCATCAAAAATCAGACAACTGAAATTCCCCAAACATCCTTCACCTTGGGTTTTCCCGTCACTTTTTGGCCTCACACGAAACAACTGTTGGGCATCGCACTGTTCGAAAACGTATCCGGATTTTGGTTCGGATAATAAACGTTCGGATAAACGACGTTCTTCTGTATTATAAAAGTAAATATTTAGAATTTCATAAAAATATGCAAATACAGCTTAAAAATTAATCCAGTCAAATTAATGTAAAACATAAAAAAATTCAATGTTAATAAAATTCCAGGAACCAACTTTTAAAGAAATTGTTTATAATTTTAACTAACTATAATTGAATAAAATTTTGCATGATATAAATTATTACAATATAATGCTCACAAACTGAATAAAAAAAAACATTTTCCCTTAACGAAATTTCAGATGCTTACACTAGGATGTTGAAAAAATAGGATGTTGATTTTTACATTTATTGTAACTTCATTAAGATCACTCTAAACTTAAATATTCATTTTTAATGTATTTCTCAAAACTCTTTCAAAATACCGGGCAGCTTTGTAATGTGACGTTTATAACTCTCGCTCCTCACTCATAATTTTTCAATTATAAAAATTCATCTAAATTATATTTTATCATCTAAATTCTGACACCATGTTATTAGATGGAATAATGATTCCATCTTAGTTTGCTTACATAAGGAGATGTCTAGTAATATGATGGTAAATGAGGAAATCTAATATCAAACAATTTTTGGCAAGTATATAATTAGGCAGGATTCACTATGCTATATGTAAGATAATACATAAAAAAAGTACGTGGCAATCTATAATGTAATAATATGAAATAATTTATGAATGCAATTGTGATCAAAATGTGTAATATTAGGCATCATCATGTTATAAATTTGTTTCCTATTATTAAACTATAATAGCATAAATATATTTTCCGAAGACAAGAAAGAAAAATGAATATATTGTTGCCAAATAAAAAGTTTACTTAGGGGGGAACAATTAGATTTTTAGATACAGTAGGAACATGTGTTGTAATTTATAAACTATGTTTCGTATAAATAATTAAAAATATTTCAACATAAAACTCTCCATTTATTTGTAAAAAAATCATAAAACTGCATATAATTAAACAACTGTATTGTTCAAGGGGAAAAAATGGATGATAGTAAATTTGACATTCAAAGGTTTTCATGAACAAAAATTATAACAATTTTAATTTTTTGCTTTCTAATTATATCAAACAGTTTGTAATTATTATCTGTTTGAAGAGGAGAATACATATCGGTTATACAAATTTCTAAAGATGGTCATATTCTTCATTACAACCACACACATATCCCTCACACACATACTCACTCACACACACATGCTCACACACTAAAGTTATATGCAAAAATCAAACCTTATCTTGATAATTTGTACAGTTTATAATTAATTCCATAACTGCTGATTAAAAGTTACGCAATTCTCTCCCCAATGCCACTATTTCCCACGTACGCACGGGTATAAAATGTATTGGGGGGTAGAGGAATAAATAAGCAAATCTTCTGAAATAAGAAAATCTTTCTCAAACACTGTCAAACTACTTTTATTGCATTACAAAGCCTTTGAAATAATTTTATGGATAGCAGTGCAGAAAAAAGATTGCACTTCGTCCGGGGCAATTAACGCTTTGCCTAAGGAAGACACTTGTATATACGCCGGTGGAATTTAAGAGCTTAAAGTCGTGTTGTAGCTTTAGCACCAAAGTATATTACTATTGAATTCACAATACATTGTTATTATTAATTAGAGTTAAATATGATGAAAATTATGATTTGAACATTTGGTCAAAAAAATATTGAATTTTTGAGAAGCACTGACGTAATTGTAAAATAGATTTTCATTGTTCTGATAAAACACATCATATGAATTACTCAAAGAATGTATAGTTTTAGTGAAATATTTATTTGAATTTCACGTTCAAATGATATGTTTATTTCTATACCAAAAACAATACTGGGTTAGAGAGGAAAATACTGAAAAAGTACAAGAGAAAATAAATAAAGATGTTCACTTACATTTTATTTTTTTAATCCATAAAGAGAAAATGTTCACTTTTTTACAATGCTTTTCTACAATTTTTTACAATTTTTTACTGCATGATTTCAATGTTTGTACCTTTAGTTGCAAGGAGTCTATACGAATTTTCTAGCCACCTTCTATGAAGAATTTCAGCAATAACAATCTGAATGGCCGATGTCATTCGACTTTTAATTTCATCATTGTCAATAATTAAAAATTTTAAACAATGTTTTACACGTATCCCTACACGATGAAGTCCAAAGGTGTTCTTTCTTAAGATCTTGTTGAATACATTGGACTCCTTATTTCTATCCATTGTCCGGAATCTACTTCTCACTTCCAAACTTTAATGTGGATGGTGCCTCATTTTGCTGTACATGTGTTGCAGATTTAAATTTGGTAAATCATGCTGCAACTTGCGATTGTCCTCAATGTAAAGCAATTTAGAAACGAGAATTTTGCAAAACGTGGACGTTGCTTCCTATAGTTTGTATTACAAAAAATAAAAACTTTAATTTTTTCTTCTCTAGAGAGCATGAGAAACCGTAAGTGAAAATCTTTGTTTATTTTTAATTAATTTTTAATGGGTAGCAATACTTTTAGGACACCCTATATTTTGAAATCAATTCTTCAGAAATGTATCTCTTTATAAGAATGTTCTTTATTTAAATATTAATATATATACATTTTTTAAAATATTATCAAACTCAGCAAGATTTACCTCCTCATTTTTCTCATGCTTTAAAAAAAATGAGATTTAATTTTTCAAATATAAATTATATCCATTGAAACAATTTTTCTCCGAAGACAATAAATTTGCAAACGACAAACGGAAATAAATCAAATTATTTTTTTAGGTGATGACGGTGAAAAATCACCGTTTTAAATGGAAAACTTCCCGCACCTCTTGATGCTGTTTTTTAATATATTGTTTCTAACCATAATATATCCTACTTTCTGAAATTCAATACCATCCATCAAATCAAAGTACAAAAGAGTAAGGGGGATCATTTCCTTACTTACATACTAGCCATAAAAAAAGGAATATTTCAACAACCATTCTCCAAATAATTCTATTTTTACACATAATTGTTAAACCATTCGTTTGAGGGGGAAAAGTCAATAAATGAATTAAAAAAAATCATGCGTGTTTTGAGTTCAATATCTAGTAATCTTTTATTCGTGAAGAACGCATAATAAGAATTTTAAAAAAATTGTTTAATAAATAAATAAAGTATGAGAGAAATTTGTAAGAGATGATAAAAGTACTCGTTAATGATTATAATAAATGTGGTGGTAAATGAGAAAAGTTTCTTAGATACATAAAATGTCTTCAAATGTGTCAGAGAATAATACTTTAAATTGATAATTTATACCTAAAATAGTTCAGAAATTTTCAATTAATCTTATTGTCAATTTTTTTAACAATACCTATCTCCTACCTTTCGGTCATTAGCTAACGATCAACCAATATAGTATAGAAAGGTTTTAAAAAAAGTCATCAAATACATAGTTAATAAAATTTATACAAATACACACTGGTGTTCAAACCTTAAGCAAGGGGTTTTATCCCCTTTACTATAGATCCAAGAGAAATGAACTGAGAGACAAGAAATTAAATATTTGACATCATTTTGTATATATTAAACGATGACGAAAACATAGTTATGCATATAGTATGGAATCAAACGAGGAGAAAAAAAGGGTTGATTGAACTCATAGTATCGTTGAACATGATTGTCTGTCCAAGAAAAAGAGCAACATGCATAGATATGCCCTTCCTTAATTACAATGGTTGCTTCGCACCGTCTCTTCATACTCAGTACCAGATTGTACAATTCTTGAGGTAAGGATACCCATTCCTCAATCAGCTTCAGTTACAGCTGTAGGGTGTTCCCCTAAGAATCTAATCGTGCCACAAGGGGTCTCCCCAAAGCAATCAACAAATATTCTATGAGTTTAAATAAGGGGAGAGCTCTGGTAAATCCATTCGAGTGATATCTTCACTTTCCAGTAGCTGCTGAACATTAGTAGTCTAGCATGTCCATACACAGTCTTTCAAAAAATGCATTCTGGTCCAATAGAACCTCAGAACAGGCGTAGATGGTGAAGGATCACCACCTTACATTAGCGTTCTCTAGTTATAGAACCTCTTCGAAAACGTGGACTCAGTTCGCGAGTTCAGCATAATGTCTTCCAACACAACAACATTTCCAGGAACACCAAAATGGTCTCTTTCGATGATGTTACTGGGATTAAACCATGTCCCAAACTCTCTTCAAATGAACTGGTATTTAGAATAGCTTGTAGCACTAAAACTACTCTCTTCAGTAAAAAAGGACATGACTTCATTAATAAGATATCCAGTTTTTAGGTTTACTTCGCCAATCTAAACGCAGCTGCCGAAGGCAAACTTTCAAAGGGATGCAGCATTCAGAACAGCGGGCGAATAGACCACCTTTGTGAAGGCACAGTAAACCACGAAACCGAATCACTTGCCGCCCTATTGTTTTAAGCAGCTGCTGAGCAATGACACTTGTTGACCGAGTTTGGGTTATTTACGCCTGCAAGACGATATGTCGGTTCTTAACTACAGTTGTTTTCCTAGACAGGCCACCACTTACCTTTCTAACATGTGTACCTATGGTTTGGAAATTTTTCCCAGGAGAAACTATACTTTTATTGATTCCTAAATTTTCAGCTACTCTGATCAAATTGCGTCCCTCCACCAGCTTTCCGATCATTCTTCCACGGATAAAGTCAACCAGGTGATTTCTTCTAGCTATATTCCACGAACGAACACACCTACATTTGAAGTGAACGTATTTAATTGCGCTTCTTCTCTTCCTTTCATTGTAGTCTTGTGTTTCACGTGCCGACCGACCACCCGCGTTTTGTGAACTCTCACGACACTTATTACTTTCTGCTTATTACTTTTTCTTACGCAAATGTTATGTATTTAGTGTCACACAAAGAGTTAGTGTTAGAATCTTCCATTCCCATTCTGTAAATATAGGTTATACTACAAAAAGTGATGACCAGTCACAAGTTTAAAACAGACCACACTCCCCAATTGCCATTAGCAAGGAATTAGAAATTATTGTTGACGTCTTCAGAAGGAATCTGCTTTCCTATCATGAAGCCATATCTGTGTACAGACTATTAAGACTGCTATCAGGAACACATTCATCGACAAATATTTTATTAAAACACTTTCTTTACCTCTGTATTTAAAGTAATTTATCGAAAATTCATATTTATTAAAAAACAGTTTTGCATAAACTGAGAAAGAGTTTTTAAGTTAATGCAGTAAGTTTTGCAAAATTCTCAAACTGTTTCTTAGATTATTTATTAACATTGCATGAGGAAAAACAACACAAGATGTATTGGGGATGAACATAATTTCTTTTAAAGCCACTGTGGGCAGAATTTTTTTTAAAATTTGTTACACACATGCTCCAAATTTCGACTGCCTGTAAACCATGTAATAAACTGGGTGAGAAAAAAATAAGTACTTTTTTAAAAATTTAAAATTAAAAAAAAAAAATTCAACGTGATCTTAAAAATTTCAAAACGTTCCATGCGTAAGGATTTTTTTTTTCAATTTTCATATTTTTAATTGATTTAACTTCTTTAAGCAATTCCTTAGAAATTTATACATACAATGTAATGTTTTATATGATAATTTACGAAATAGGGGTAAACGCAAACTTTTATATGAAATTTACAAGAATTTTAATGACTTTATACATAAGAATCTGCAATTTCTTCTTCACCCTATTACTATAACTACGATGCTTCCAAGAAGTTATAATTACATATTAGAAGAATACTTTTGGAAATTTTTGTTATAATCCAACAAAAATTGCAACGTATGAAAGATTTTAAATTTTGGTTTCGAGGCAAATTTTTGATTTTGAGAAAAATAGCTTTTTTTATATTTTAAAGGAAATTTACTCAGTTTTTTTAATTAAAAAATTAAGATATAATTATAAATTTAAAATGGAAAAACACTAATATCATATAAATGTAAGATAAGTGCAGAATATATATATATAAGCGCAATATTTATTGTAACAGTCACATCGACATGTGGTACATACAGTGATACAAATTAAAAAGTAAGCTGGAAGTTTCAAATAATATCAGAAGTAAATTAGTTCATCTCAACCACATAATATATTATACATTTCAAAAATCACAAGAAGTAAAAATAAAGTATTTCAATAGGATTAAATTACAAAAAATTAAAGCAGTTTCGAGGCAAATTTTTGATTTTGAGAGAAACAGCTATTTTTATTTTAAAAGAAAATAACTTTCTTTCTTAAAAAAATGAAGATATATAGTTTTAAATTTTAAAAAAAAATTAATATCATATAAACATATATATATATATAAGATTCTGCAATATTTATTGTAACAATCACATTGACACGTGGTGTATATAGTGAAAAAAATTGGAAAATAAGCTGGAACTTTCTAATAACGTCTAAAGAAATTTAGCAGATTGTATTTCAACCAAATAATATATTATATATTTCATTAATCACAATGAGTAAAAATAAAGTATTTCATTACGATTAAATTATAAAAATTCAAAACAGTTACACATAAAAAGAAAACTGATTGCTAAGTCTGATAAAAAAAATTTAAAAAGCGTCGGCAATAGAGCTACATCTTTATTAACGGTATTTTTTTTCCTTTTCTCTTTTTTCGTAGAAATGTTTTGAGAAATGCGTCGTTAATCTTGTTTTTCAGCAATAGTCAAAGAAAAACTGTCATTTAAGCATGAATCCTCTATCGATTCAAGTTTCACGTAGCCCAAATTGTGCTTTTCGACAGCATTTTTACTGCTATTTTCAGCCGCCTTTTGGAATGGAATACTTCTTTTGGCCAAATACAGCTATGCAGACTTTCATTACAGTTTTGCGTCTTGCCTCCCACACATCTTTCACATCTACACATCTTTCTTGGTTTAGATAATAGATCGCTCTGCAATATATTACCGTTTTTTTCATCAACAGTTTTAGGAGATTTCTGCCCTCACTTCTTGCTATTTTCAGACCACATCTTCCTCCTTTTGGTAGGACGACCCTTAGGTTTTCTATGTATCGATAATTTAAGATCCATACTAATGATTTTAAACAACAAATGCAATTTAAAAAGAGCTTTAGTCTTGAAAATAACTTTTGCTTTGGTAAAATCAATATGAAGTTTGAGTAAAATTGAACGAAAAATGAAAACGCAAGTTTGAACGAATTGTAAACAAATAATGCTAACTTCGATCTCAGATACAGTTAATACAAAGTGTAGCCAACCTGAACTTGCTAAATTAACATTTAAAAATAAAAATTAGCGAGAATTTGTCTACAGTAAATAAAATTCTTCCTGTCAAAGTGCATGACAGCTGTGATAGTATGACATTAGAATGTAAACAAAGGGGCATGGTCATGGCTGACTAATTCGAAACTACGCTATAACTCAGCAAAAAATGCTTAGAACAAAAAAACATTTTGAGTTTGATAGAGAGGTTAATATAATATAAAAATCAGTAATTTTGTTTTCGATATTTTGGTCAATTTTCCACATTTTAACTGTTCACTGTAGCCTTAAGGAGTAGCAAATAACAAGGACAACACATAGATTAACATACTACCATTCCGATTTGAATACGATTCTCAACTGTGAACAAAATCTACCTTAGAAATGCATTGTGCATCCATCGAACATATGATTATCTTTTAAAAGGCGAGAACTGAATCAACTAAAATTTGGTTAAGGGCACATTACCCCGATCACACTATATCTTCTAATTCTTAAGACGAGGCCATCTTAATCATCGAGACAATAAAACATTTTTAGCAAAATACTAAGTGATGGTAATTTTAATGATTTTTAACTTAAAAATTGCTGACCATTGAGAGCTTGTTATCTTTTATTTCAACATGCAAACGAATTTGACAATCTTTAATGAGAGAAATATTTATAACTCATCATAATAATATGTAATCCAAAACTTACTTTTGCAAAACGAAATTATTTGAAAAGATAATGTTTTTAACACTCCGCTAGGCACGCTTTAAAAAGTTCCATCCATAGGCGTGCGGTATCTCTCAGATCCATCACCTCATACTTACGTTTGTAAATGATTTAATTATTTTATTGGTGAGATTTGACATTAAAATATGTTTTACATAAACTAATATTTATAGTAGAATAAGGAATTAAAATATTTATTTAAAAAAAAACATCAAACAAATAATGGTTAGTTATCACCTTGTCACCATAGTTTACATTTTAAGATACTTTATTGCAATCTTCACAAATCCCCTTGCAATGTTAAAGGGATATGTATTTTTCGTGTAATGCATTATAAAAATTTAATAACTTTTTCTTGATGTCCTGATTAGAGGGAATAGTGCCTTTTTTTCAAGTTCCTGGTGATGTTTCTCATGGTTTTTCTTTTTGAATGAGGCTTTGTATATCACATTTCTTCAATCCTGAGTGAAAATAAGCGAGGCATGTGAGGCCTGCGCACTAAGATTGTCTTCTCAGATACTCCTCAGTTTGTGACCTTATTTTACAAGACATGTGAGCGAGGATCCAAGTGATTTTGATTTCTATATAAATATTTTGAGAGTTTATTCTAGTGATGGGAGGCCGGTAATGGGGACGGTCCCCAACTATTCGTAATTTTGTGTGTTTCCCTTGTTTACATGATGTTGTTGAAATTCTTTAGACTGGGGTGCTGTCGCTGACATTCAAGGGAGAACAACCGCATAAATTTAATTGAAATTGTAACTTTGCGCCTAAAAATTGACCAATAAGGGGTTTTGTCAAAGAGTGTGTGTAAGCATAAAATTGGGAGTTTGGTCCTCCCTTAAGAGGCGCCACGTGACAAGTTTTCGAAACTTTTTCTATCTTTTCTTTAGATCCCTCCATGTAGAAAACTCGCAAACCACGAGACAGCGGTGGTCTCCACCACCCCTTCACTTTGCCTCCGTTCCAGATAAGTGACATGAATTCTTAATTCTTGTTCAAAACGTTTCCTTAATTCTTATTCTTAGTTAATTTTTATGCTTAAACTTGTAATGCAATCGTGTAATCTAGAAATGTAATAAACTAAATTATTTTAATTTTATATATATATATAATCTGAGTATGTTCATTAATAGTTGCGTTATCTTTGAATTTGATTAGAATAGATTAACTCACTTGTAATGCGGACTAAAAGTTTAATAGACGAATCTGGGTATTATGATAGTTAACTTAAATGAACTAAGTGTTAACTCGTTACATTGAGGATTGAATAATATATAGTCACTGGCTAGGCGTGCGGCTTCCCTCAGATGTATCTCAACTTCATAAAATATCAAATAGAAGTTACAAAAAAATTGTTTCGCGTTAATTTTGAATAATACTAAAAAATACACTATTTTAGATGAAAAAAAAATCAAAATTAAAGAAATAGTACAGAGTTATAGAAACTGTCATTATTGGGTGTGCAGCATCTAACAGAGATTCAAAGGCCCCTGCGGCTTGAAATATAAAGAAATTTCTCTAGTGCTCGTTGACACTGATACCTAGGGCGAGTGACGAAAGTCAGATAGAAGCCAGAAGCATCAAAACTATTTTTGTTATACATCTAAGACATTCGCGTGCCTAACGGAGAGTTAAATATATATTAAACTCTAGCACACTTAAATGTTTAACCAAACTTAATTGTGGTTGTCGTATTTAACACAGCTGGATTATTCCAAACTTTTTATATGTCCCAATGTAATCATTAAATTATCGAATAGTTACGTTTTATATTTAAATATTATTTAAAAGGATGATTTCAATATATTAGATTACTTAAGTAGTGAAATTTCTTAGTACATTTATGATATTTGCATTATAATTGTTAACAGATAATCAAAATCTGATATATAAATCAATATTACGCAAGCCTGCATAGAATATAGATATAATATTAACAATATCAAACTATTTAATTTTTTTATAGTAAGAGCTTTAAATATATATACAGGGTGTCCAGCCTTAATGTGACCCAATAGCTAATTCCTGAACCGTTCGGTTTAGATATACACTTCCAATTTGAAAAATGTTTTAAAAAAGGTAAAGAATGTTTTTACGTGCTTTTCGAACCAAAAAGAAAAAAAATTACAAAAATTAAATTTTTATACGGTCTCCAGGTCTTATCACTTATATTTAGGAAAAGTTGCAGACACAAAACGAAGTAAACACAAAAAGTTTCATTTTTTTACGATAAAAACTGGCCGAGTTATATATATATATATATATACATATAGAACTTTCAAAATCATACATTTCCTCCATTTCCCCGGCCATTTTCAAGAAGCTAGCAAGGGCCGTCTCCAAAGTGAAATTAATTGGAACTCTGCCAGGAAAATTTCGCTCTTGCACGTCACTCTTATGTAAATCGTTTTTAAATTTAAAAGTACATAATTATGTTAATAATACAATAATTGAGTACTTAAGAAATACAATTTATGCTGTACGTGTAAAATATAGACAAAATAAAATATTTTGGACGAAGAAAACATTTCAAAAGCAGTTCCAAAATATGTTGTTATTTGTTGCGGCTTCAAACTGATTTGCTGCGGTACTGATCATGGCGATTATTTAAAATCTGTTGTGTAGTCGCTAGGAATTGCATACAGCCATATTCTAATATTACGAATTCTAGTACGGGAGAACGAGATGTATACAAATGAAGAATACTGCGAAATGGTACTGTTATATGGGCAATGTAATCGAAATAAGAGAGATGCGGCAAGATTTTATGCCATTAAATTTCCCTGTCGAAGACATCCATCTTATTGTACAATTGCCCGTGCTGTTCAACTCTTGTATAAAACTGAGAATTGTCATAGACGAATTCCCTTGTCTCGTGCCAGACCTCGTGCCTTCCCATTATTTAAGTTCATTTGGTCATTCTGATATAATAAAGCCTCTGATTCATGATTGGCGCATCATTCCACATTATGCTATAATTTGAACGGAAAATCCTGCATTATTTTGCTGCTATTTGTTAAAGCAAGCTGTTTTAATCCTTTCGGTACAAGTTGTATTTCTTTAATTTAATTTTTATTTTCGCCATACAGCAATACAAATTGTCAATCTATGATGTTTACTATGATGTTTTATTATTACTATGATGTTTTTCTTTTGCTCTTTCTGTAGATAGTGAATTACTGTTCTCTAAACTCAATTTATATACGACCCCCTTTTCTGAGCAACTCGGATGCTTCAAATTTATCTAGGCATAACTCGGTCAGTTTTTATCGTAATAAAAAGAAACTTTTTGTTTACTTTGTTTTTGTGTACTGCATCTTTTCTTAAATATGTGATAGGACCTGGGGACCGTATAAAAATTTGATTTTTGTAATTTTTTTCTAAATATGTTTTTTGGTGCGAAAATCACGTAAAAACATTCTTTACCTTTTTTAAAACATTTTTCAAATTGGAAGTGTATATCTAAACCGAACGGTTTGGGAATTAGTTATTGGGTCACATTAAGGCTGGATACCCTGTATATATATATTGTTGGAAGTGCCTTATTTTTTTTATAATACTTCCAAATTATTCAAACCTATAATTAAAAACTGCAAATAATAAATCAAAATTTATTTTCATTAAAAAATAATTCTTTTTAAAAATATTTTACTCAAAGCAGAATTTTTTTTATGTATCAAAACAAGTTTTTAAAAATATTTCAAAAATTACTTTCTTTCATTTTGTTTTATTAATTTTTTTTAAAATTATTCTGTTTGCAACAATATTACAGTAAAAATAGTACTTACATATTATAACAGAGAATACCACTAGAAAACTAATTATATGTGGAATTCTTCAATATATTCCATAAAAAATATTATTTCCATTTCATTTCAATGATTTTTATACTTACCGTACTGAGAATTCTCATTATCTAGATCAAAGAGAGTTGAATATCATGAATATAATCCGGAATGGGAAAATTAATTAGCATTATTTTGTTTCAGTTCTAAGAGAGAGAAATCTTTAAAAAAAATTCTTAACTATTCTAAAATTGATTCAAATATTACCAATAAAAAAACTCTTTTCAAAAAGCTGATGAAAACTTTTAAAAAAAAGTAAAAAGAGCAGTTTTTTTTTCTAAAGGTTTCTCTACTAAATTAACTTGAAATCACAAAAAAATATCTGCTAAAGCTAATATTTAAATTCATTTTTTAGAAAAAAAAATTAAAACATATTATGAAAACATAAAGTATTGAATGTTGAACCTAGCTAATATATGTATTTGCAATGGGCTTTATATATTTGTTGTCTTTAAAAAAATAATAAAATTAAACACGTAGAATATTTTGAGTTATTATCAAAGTTCAAAGCATAATTTTTCCCCTTTATGTTCCTTAAAAGACCTTCCCGAGACAAAAATCTAGATAATACTTACAATGGAGAAATGGTTAACCATGTAATTTTTTTTTGTAAAAGAATCTACGCTTGATTAAACTCAGGGGTAAAATTTTTTTTGAAAATTCCATTAAATATCCAGATGTATGAAAGGAAAAAAACTACCTTCATTCTTAGAGTTCACATTTAAATATATGCAAATTTGTCAACAGACAGAATGGGAAATACATTACTATTAAGGAAATAAAAACACGTAGCATTGGACTAAATGTAATTTTCTGTGAACGTGGTGATATTACAAACCGTTCTTGTAATTTGATTTGAGAGTTTTCTTTCAAAAGAAAACTGAAGGGGTGGAAAGACACATACAAGTTATGCATCGAACAGAAACAATGTCTCGTTGGCGAAAAAAGAGGCAATTGGATCTTCCTCGTCCATCTTGCAAGTAAAGCTCTTAAGATGGTAAGAAGGGCAAATAAAATTTTACATTCTTCCATGAAATGCCACGAGCGTTCTCTGATTTTGCAAGAAAAATTGAATCCACGAATCAATGGCAGCCAAGAAAGGATTTATTTGCTCTGTGTGTGGAAATAAATATATTAGCATAAAGGGATAAGCATTCATTTTGTATAACGTGTTTCCTATGATTCACGTGTACCTCGATAAGAAGCTAAATATTTTTTTTTATCAGCATCCTATTTGTTTACTTTTTTTTACTTGCCAGGAATAATAAAGTGTGTATAAAATGTAAAAATAACAATAAATGAAATTTATTTATGTTCTTCACGCGACTTCGGAGAAATTCTTTCATCCTCTTTGTCTCACAGCTTGAATTTTTGGGCAAGGAAATATTGAGCATAAGAGAAAAATTTAATGTTTTAACAAAAGGCTTACCACGTGGTCTATGCTCTTTAACTCGCTTTTACTTCGGTCCAATAAAATTGGGTGTCATTACTAAATAGTATATAAATAGTACGTGAGAAATATTTTCAGTTAGAAGATTGTAGAAAATAGTATATGGTGCCGTTGACAATATTGCCATATTAATTAGCTCCTGAATTGCAGTTGCATTATTTACTTTGAAATTACAAGATCTCGGAACAGTTTTCTTTGGCAAGTTTGGGAAGTTGCATCTCGTTTCAGATAAAGATTGCAACATCGAGATACAGAATACCGGTATTTTGAGCTATTTGTACAGTTTTGTAATACCGGTATACACAAATTTAAATACCATTATTTCAGTAGTTACTAGAATTTTTTAAAATTGTCTCCACTATATGTTCAGGGATTGCCAACCTAGCAAAATAGTAAACGTTTTTGTTTTTATGTCTCCTTAACAGGCGAAATTAATTAGACTGTGAATATAAAGTTGCATCTTACAATCAAGAGAAGTGATAAAATATGTGAATCATCGAAGAAGACTGGCCAAAACTAGCCTGGACACACACGCTGGATTCGTAGTCTGATATTCGTATCCTTGAAAACAAGGTTGTAGTTTTGAAGAAATTGCGCAATATTTCGATATTTTTTTAAGTTGGTGAGTTTGTTATTCACATTGTATATACATATCATACAGTACAATTGATGCATTGTGATTTTTAAGATCTTAATTAAAAAATTTGTAATAGTACCACACACTGAATAGTAATATTTACACTTTTTTGTTATTTAAATAAATAACATGTTCCTTTACTTTTTTTGGATTCTTTATATACTGTAATAATTTAAAAGTTAACCTTTATTTTTTGTGATGTTTACACTCTTTAATAAAACAGGCAAATGAAACAAAGAAACTCCTGGGTTTTATTTATTTTTTTAAAATTTCTACTACCGGTATTTAAACCATTATATCGGCATTAAGATCTAAAAAATACCGAATATCGGTATTGAACTTTTGGTCCGATATTACAATCCCTAATTCTCACACTTTAGCTTGTTTTATACGTATATCGGATACACAGTTCTAACGTTTAAATTAATAACTAAAATATTGAAAGTATCTGTTTGTATTAATTTAGTGACCTTTTTAATAGCTTCTCCTAATAATACCTAAAAGGATGATAAACTGTAAATAGTCTGCGATACGTTGAAGAATTATGTTTTCAGATAGCATTTTATTTTAAAACCAAAGTATTCCAACTAGTTAATCTATTGAGACAACGACTTATTATTGACTAATATTCCTTTTTCTTAAATTATTCATAAGAAACCTCGAAATCCACATCACACATTGTGCTTTCTCTTTTCCTCTTTAATTTTTTTTAAACAAATTAATGTGATTTAATAAGTGATAATATTAGACGCGGAGTAGATCTGGATAGACACGGTGGTATTTTCAATCGCGAGTTAACCTCGAGTTATCCCCGAATTAGAGGTAACTCGCAGATTGGCGAAACATCATTATTCTCAATTGCGGATCGTGCCAAATCCGCGGATTATTCATCCAAAGGTTACTCGCCGATTTCGGAGGGTACTCGCGGATTTCGCCACCAGAGATAAGCGGGCTACCACTTTTTTACAAACTACGCTGCTCGGTTGCAGCTAAAACTGAAAAATTGTAAATATTTTGTACATGTAACATTTGTTTTCTGTTCTATATTGTAAAATATTGATAAATGTGTGTGCATATAGAGTGTTTTGAGACAAATACAATCAGATTAATACCAATAGTATAATTATTTTTGTTAGATGGAATTGGAAAAGGTTCAGTAACATGTTCTGTTTTAGATAAGTGTGACTAATGAGGCCTAAGATTCAATTAACAAATTTATTCTTTACAAAAAAAACTGGATTTTTCATTCTAAGATATTATAGAAATCATGAATTAAGAATAATTATTAGACTTTCGAAATTATTTAAATTAATGATTATATACATAATCTACATTCCATTTTAACCTACCAAAAGGTTGCTGGAAAATTTGAAATCAAAAAGAAAAATAGATTAGGATATTTATACTTGTATACAATCAAAATATAAATTGAAATTTTAAAATAATACGAGTTTTGAATTCTCATTTTATAACATTTAACAAGCAAAACACATTTTCTGACAATATTACCAACTTTATTTGTACCATGTGTGCCCCACTTATTAATAATAAGAATCTTAGCCCTCAAATATTATTGATAGCCACATGTTCAGGCAGCATCACATCAGAACATTTAAAATGTAGAGCACAATGTAACAACAAATAATTCATAATGTCAAAGCTGAAAACAGACATTTGATTTTTGTTAGAAGTATCTATTCCTTGTTAATTTTAATTGGTTATTTATTCAATTTGTCAGCTGGGAAAGGTGCTCAGACCGTTATGTGGATCAATATTTACTTATCGATTCTTTTACTCAACATTTCAAAAGCGTGTTAAAAAAAACCAGCTGATCGAATGTTTCGCGCCAAGATACAACGCAAAATGTAAGTATATGTCACGTGATTAACAGTGTTCAATCACAACGACTTTAACATCTTGCCCACGCATAGCTCACAGATTCGGTAATCGTCAGTTGGAGAATAAGAAACGAGAATTACCCGAGAGTTACCCTCGAGCGGGGGTTACCCAATCTGTGGGTACCTTTTTAATAACTCGCGATTGAGAATACCACCGTAAGTGGACTTCCAAAAAGCCTCGTTCCAGAACTGTTACTAGAAATGGCAACACCAAATGCAAAAATGTGTGAATTCTGAAGGTAACTGCTTTGAAGGTTATACTGTCACAGAGAACTGAATCTTGGGCAGCATAATTTATTGGACCAGTCTCGTTTTTTCTTGAGTCACACCTCGTTTACTACGGTGGTATTCTCAATCGCGAGTTATGGAAAAGGTAACCCACAGATTGGGTAACCCCCGCTCGAGGGTAACTCTCGGGTAATTCTCGTTTCTTATTCTCCAACTGACGATTACCGAATCTGTGAGTTATGCGTGGCCAAGATGTTAAAGTCGTTGTGATTGAACACTGTTAATCACGTGACATATACTTACATTTTGCGTTGTATCTTGGAGCGAAACATTCGATCAGCTGGGTTTTTTTAACACGCTTTTGAAATGTTGAGTAAAAGAATCGATAAGTAAATATGATCCACATAACGGTCTGAGCACCTTTCCCAGCTGACAAATTGAATAAATAACCAATTATAGAAACTTTTAACAAAAATCAAATGTCTGTTTTCAGCTTTGACATTATGAATTATTTGTTGTTACATTGTGCTCTACATTTTAAATGTTCTGATGTGATGCTGCCTGAACATGTGGCTATCAATAGTTTGAGGGCTAAGATTCTTATTATTAATAAGTGGGGCACACATGGTACAAATAAAGTTGGTAATATTATCAGAAAATGTGTTTTGCTTGTTAAATGTTATAAAATGAGAATTCAAAACTCGTATTATTTTAAAATTTCAATTTATATTTTGATTGTATACAAATATAAATATCCTAATCTATTTTTCTTTTTGATTTAAAATTTTCCAGCAACCCTTTGGTAGGTTAAAATGGAATGTAGATTATGTATATAATCATTAATTTAAATAATTTCGAAAGTCTAATAATTATTCTTAATTCATGATTTCTATAAAATCTTAGAATGAAAAATCCAGTTTTTTTGTGAAGAATAAATTTGTTAATTGAATCTTAGGCCTCATTAGTCACACTTATCTAAAACAGAACATGTTACTGAACCTTTTCCAATTCCATCTAACAAAAATAATTATACTATTGGTATTAATCTGATTGTATTTGTCTCAAAACACTATATATGCACACACATTTATCAATATTTTACAATATAGACAGAAAACAAATGTTACATGTACAAAATATTTACAATTTTTCAGTTTTAGCTGCAACCGAGCAGCGTAGTTTGTAAAAAAGTGGTAGCCCGCTTATCTCTGGCTGTGAGCCGCTATCTACCGCGAGGTCCTCCGAAATCGGCGGATAGAATCGGCGAGTAACCTTTGGATGAATAATCCGCGGATTTGGCGCGATCCGCAATTGAGAATAATGATGTTTCACCAATCTGCGAGTTACCTCCAGTTCGGGGATAACTCGAGGTTAACTCGCGATTGAGAATACCACCGTTAGGAGATTTTTAGTTTTTGTCCAAAACCTCTTCAATTGAGGTAAAATGGGTCCCTTTTAAACAAGATTTAATTATAGAAAATAAAAAAAAATGTCGTATGAGGGCAAATCAGGCGAATAAGGAGGATGTCCCATGATAGTAATGTATTTGCTAATCAGAAACTGCTTGAAAGATAGTTCCATGCTAGCTGATACATTGTGTTGGTGCACTCCACAAGTTATGGATTGAAGTGATCCTTTCGGTCTTGTGGTATGTTATGTGCTTGAGAATCAGAAGATACAAGGTTCTATCCTCCACATTAGAAAAAATAAAGATAAAATTTGATGTGTGTTAAAAGCTACATATTATATATGACAAAAATAATCTTGAAAAAAATTGTTTTTAAATTTGAAAAAGGAAAAAAAAATACCTGTTTTCTTTTTTATATTATATAATATTAGAAAGAAATGCAAACATTTTAAAGAAATATTTTTAAAATTTGATCTATTCGATAATGAATAAATAATATTGTCTGCTAGGAAATACTTTCAGCATCAGTAAGAGATCATACGGTAAAAATGATCACTTTCTGTAAACATTATTAAAACTACCTTTCATACACACAATTACAATTATTTCCCTTAAATTTAACACAGTAATTAAGGGATGAAAATAATTTATATTGAATCTAATGAAGAATGAATTAAGAGAAGTACCACACACACACACATATCTTACTTCCTTTAGATATACGCCCTGAAATTCAAAAAAGTGTAAGTAAATATTCAGTAGCTTGTTAAAATATACTATTATGATTCAAAAAATATATCTGTAATTGACTTTAAACGAGGTTTATCAAATAAGAATACACATATAAATACATGCATGAATAAGTACATTCGCCCGCAAATAGAATCGCACATATATCAGAAAACAATAATCAAAAATAGCGTAGCAAACATCACTAAAATATACATTTTTCTCCATATAATGATTGCAGTACATGCAAGAGGAATTCCATTCCTTGAATAAAATCAAATTTAGCGTAAAAAGAAGGAGCCTTTGGTGAAGGTAAAATATAATTTGAATTCGTTTTTTCAGGCAGTATTTCCTATCCAAATAGGAAAAATTCAAATGCAGTTTCAGATTTTTGAAAAAAGATATTTGATATCTCTGAATAAGCATGAAAAATGAATATAATTCAATTCTTTCCTTTTTTGCCTTCTGCATTATCTATTGCTATTCTAAAGTTTGTAATGCTGAGAAATGCCCTTTTATGACCTTGGCTTTAAAAAATAATCCAGATTCATTAACATGCTTAATTTAGTAAATATAAATTGTGTTTCGTTAGATGTTGCAGATATATGTCGGTTATTTTATTTTAATCGGTTGAAAATTTTATTTATCATGTAAAATTCTAGAGGTATACCAAGGAAATAAATTTTATAATTACGGTTCAAATTAAAATAATATTTTAATTTTGCTATTTAATAATTTAGTCTTATATTAAATAAAAAAAAGGCTATTCTTGTGACACACAACAACTTCATTTATATAATTTTGTTTTGTTCTTTTGAGAATCTATATGGGAAACAACGGAATATTTTTAAAATTATTTATTAATTAAAGAAAGTATTTCAATATATTTTATACACTTATATATAAACTGGGTTTTTATTCAGAAAACATAAATGGTTCTTATATATAAAACAAGTCGTTATAAGCCTGCTTCACTTGATACTTAACGATGCTGTACGACTGTGTATTGTTCAGTTCCTACTATTAGTTCACTCTCTCCCTATATATATATATATATTTTTTTTTTAAAATTTTTTCAATCATTAATAAAATACTTTCTATTCATCCATTCAAATTCAGATACATTTCTTGAAACTTGTAGTGGAGGGCACTTGATGTTAATATAGCTTCTTCAAATATTAATTAATTAATTAAATTAACAAACGAATAAATAACAACGAACAAAAATAATAGTTCAACAGCATGTATAGAAAGGAAACTCGTTCATTCCCTGGATAGCGCGTTGGACTCCTAATCCAAAGGTCGCGGGATCGAATCCCACATGTGTTGTCCTAATTTCTGTGAAAGTGATTTATTTTTTACTATACTATTTTAATAGAATAATTAAATTTAATTAAGTAAATAAATTGTAACAAACTAAAAATAGTCCAACACCATATAAAGAAACGAAAAAGGAAAATCGCTTTCTCTATTGTGATTCTGTCACATGTATATATATATTTATATTAATTCTAACTTTTTAAAAGTAACTAAAATACATATTTTTTTGTTGACATAAATTTTTTAAAATGTTACTTGTTTTTAAATTATTGATACATTGAAGTTCTTGCAATGAGCTTTTTATTGTATTCAACAAAATTATTACAGCCTTCTCAACTTGATTTGAAAAGGATACGGCTTGCATATCTAAAAAAGAAGTATATGTATCTTTTGCAACTATGTAACACCCAAACCTCAGAGTCGAATTCTACAAAAACAGTTCTCAACGATCTACGCCAGTAGCTCTAATAGATAATTTTTTCCCCTTCAGTAATGTGTCATCATAAGTCTCCGCAACCCCCTCAAACCCCGTAAAATTAGCTCTTAATGAGTCGCTATTTAACAAAAAAAGACATATCTGCAAAATTTAAAATCTGTGGGCCCAATTGTTCCAAAATGGTATTTGAATTTATTTCTAACGCCTCTTAAGACCCTCGTAATTTCCTCTTTGAACATCGATTTCCACAAATCTATTGCTAAGCGAATCTTTACTTCACAAAAGAATCATGTTTTCTAAATTTTAAGTGTGTAGGTTCAATAGTTTAAAGCGTAAACTTTATAACTCTTCTAACCCGTTTTGGCACGGACCTTCACAAAGCGGACTCAAAAATAGTAAAATGCCTGCAAATTTCCAATCTGTAGGTCTAATAGTTCTGGAGGTCTCGTTATCAGCGATGGAGTAAAGGAGTAAGTGACTAAGTTATTTGCCTTTCTCATATATATATGTATATATATATAAAGAGAAAGAGAGAAATAATGGTATTGGTTGGTATTTTCTTTCTTTTCGGTTTTTAATCCCATACCTTTGAATTATAAGTCAATGGGATAAGGAAGACATGTTGAATAATTAAAACCAAATTTTTCTCTCTATATCTTTATGTAAAAAAGGTTTTCGTGGTGCTGTAATAAATTTATTTATACTTAAGTTACAATAAAAAAGCAACTACATCTTTGCAATACAATGAAGAAAACTCTCGTTTTGGAGACATTTCATTGAGGACATTGATGATGATGGTAAGGCTTTGTATTAACGTGTGCAAATAGTTAAATGTAATGATGTATTGTAATTTTTACAGCCAATTATTAATAAGTATCCTTTTGTAGAAAAATATAAAACTTCGTGTGATATTCAAAATAAAGACTAATATTAAGAGCATAGTCTGTGTTTTTATGCTAGCCCTAAAATTATTCCTAGAGTTTACACGAAACCGTCATGCAATTAATTAACTGTTATCATTTCGTCAAAAGATTGTTCTATAAACAGAAAAGTTGGTGTTGGAGAGAATCCATAGAGTGAACACGACTCTCAATCTTTGAATTTTAACTCGCTTCATGCAGATACCTTGCTGAATAATCTCTCTATATGTAGAAAAATGTTTTCATGAAGCTGTAATAAATTTATTTATATGTAAGGTATTGTTAGCAAAAGGGTTGAATAAAACTAAAGAGGACTGTCTAGAACAATTTGTCTAGGGGGTCCCTAAGTACCTTCCAGCCCTTTCTCGAAAACCTTGCCTTTGTCATAGGTCGTGATATAATAAATTTTGTGTGGTCCAATAATTTCCAGAATCATCTATATGATCTCCAAGTCTCGCAAAATTTAATCGTCAAAAATGATTCCAACTTACCCGAATCGCCAATACTTTGCCAAGTTTCCATTAAAACCCATTATAATGCAAGACACGGTGCCATTGCTTGAGAATATTACAATTTTTATCTTAAAATAGATGCGACAAAAAGTAATATTAACGCATTATAAACGTCTAGATATAAATTATTAACACTATTTTATGATGAAATAATTATTACACAATAAACACCTAAGTCTATACATGTAAATTACAGTTTTATAATTTAAGCAATAAGCATGAAGGGTAGTGTAATTTGTAAAGGGTTTTGTTTGTGTTGTTGTGTAATTCAAACAGAAATGCTAACAGGCCATTTCTAATGTAAGTAGACCTGATACTTAAAATTGGGGTTGCTGTTATATTTTAGTTATCTTGCTTATGTTTAACACGCAAAATTAATTCATTTTATACATAATCTATAAATGGCTGTAATCTTATGAGAGTGTATTATCCGTTGGCGGTAGCGTGAGGCTTCGTTCTCTCTCCCTTAGGCAGCAGTAATGCCAACTATTGAATAATGCACTAGAGTAAATATGGACAATAAATTGTTAATCATGTAATAAATTGCTTCAAATCTAATAAAGCTAAGCAATAAATACATTTATAACAATATATATAAGTCCGAATAAGATGTCTACAATAGTACAAATAGCAAACTCTTAGGCTTAAGAATTGAAATTTTAGGGTTAAACACAGTTTTATGGTCGTATAAACTTCCCATACGTTTGCTATAGAATTGGGTGAAAGGAAGAAAAGTAATGTAAGAATAAATTTTTTGTATACATACATAAAGTAATCTATTCTGTAGGTAAGCATTTATTTACTATACATTGAACTTACACATCCACCCTCAGGTCTTCTTGAAAACAAATTTAAGAAATAAATTCTCTGCATATTCCATCAATTTCTATTTTCCACCTATCTTGAAGGAAATAAAATATACGCAAGAAATAAATATTAACATACTGTTTGCTTTCAGATAAACTATTCCTTATTTTCTGAAATAAAACTAAACCTTCTCCTATTATAATAGGCAATAAATATGGATCAAAACAATCCTAGACGGAGCAGGTTGTTTTTGTTCGCAGTTTCTGAGAATTTCTTTCCTGGTACACTTCTGTTGTGTCTCTGAATCGATATTTGACCTATATTCCTTAACCCCATGAAATCACCTCGTAGGTAAGAAAAACCTTTTTATGAAGATCAGGTGTATGGAAAGGAAAGCCGAATTTCAAATACTGGTCAAAAACTTGCGATAGGGGTTCTTTAATAGAAAATAGGGCAGATCCAACATTGGCTAAGGAATTTTAGGTAGGGATATTGGAGTGAGTTGCTTATGCGTTTATTTACTTCTATACACCGAATTTATAAGCAAATATTACTGTTTATATAAAGATTAGAAAAGAGAAATTTAACTATATTTATATTTAGTCGAAGTGTAAGTAAATAAAAAAACGTATTAAAAATTACATTATTTTTTTTCACGAAGTATGCTCTCGCCTGCATTATAAGGCTTTCTAACCCCAAACTACTTTTTCAGATATACCTATTATTAAACCAATATAATTATATCTATTTCTAGAGTCTCAACTGTAGAGATATTGATGTGGAATATATATTTTTTAGCAGCTTTACTATTTCTGATTGCATATATTTATCGATTTATTTAATAAAAACTTCCTCTGAATTATAATTTATATTCTCTTTAACACAAGAAAGTCTGCCGGTGCCAATTGGACACCCGAACCTGTTTAGTTTGTTTTCTTTCCTCATTTTTGAAGGGAATTTGCAATTTTTCGTGACTTTAATCATTTTCCGTGGTTATTACACAGGAAAAGCTATGTGGTTCTAGGTTAACTAGGAGAGATTTTTCAACTTATAAAGCCCGAACGTGCGTTGGTGTCATTTCGACACGAAGTCAGCTTATCATTATAAATAGCTATCATTCAGCAAAAGATAGTTCACACTAAGTAGATCCCATTAGTATAAAAAACTTCTGGAAGTAATACCGCACATCTATTTGCTCTTGAATGCAGTGTTATTGGGCTTCCAATGGAAATGAGTCAGTTACTCTAAAATCATTGGGTCTAAATGTTTCGTTACGTAGCAATTGCGTATCTGCTCTTAAAAAAAAAATTCCATTCTATTTTTCAACCTTGAGAAGAGCAGACACCCTGAAACGATGACCCGTATAAAAGGTCTAAGCCCTGATTTAAATTGCTAATTTGTTACGAGAGCGTTCTGAGAATGAATCGGATGATGGTGAGCTGTCTTGTTCCAATTTAGAATCCGATGAAGGCATAAGATTAAGTGAAAATGACTGCGAAGAATCTGAAGAAAATGCATATGAAATTGATAATTCCAGTTAATTCTGATATATATACCGCTAGGGATGACACAGAATGGATATTGCATAATAGTAATGTTCCTGTCAGATTTGCGACATGAAATGTTTTGCCACAAAACAGTTGTTCAACAAGCCTCTTGAAACATAAGATCAATATGCCATTCTTTTATGATATAAAGAGTCAAAATATATGATAATTATATGAAAATGATGTTAAAAATGTTGCGTAGAATGCAACGCGATAGAAGTGAAACTTCTTTGGCGACGTTGGTCGTAAGTGCAGAAATACATCTAAATATATTAAACTGTTGGGGGAACTTATTAAATTCAAATAAAATTCAAAATTCATTTATTGTAAATGGATATTGTTGTATTATTTTCATAAATATTATTTTATGAAAATAATATTTTTATTCAATTTTCTACATCATCATTTTCCAAGAAAGAAACAATGGGTTTGTGGTAACTGAAGTAGGATATGAAAATCCTCGATTGTAGCCGATCAAGAAAACGTGAGAAAACTGCATCAATCGTGGTTCCGTGTCTTGTTGTTCCTTCTCTAGCATCAGTGTTCTTTGTCAAATTCAGTGTTCGTTTCAAACATTCAATGAGTGGTTTGGCTTCTTCTAAAACAAAATTAACATTAAAGTCTCCAGTTAAGAAAATTGGCTTTATATCATCATCGGATCCAATGATTGCAGAAACCTCTGGTTAGATGAGTCTCAATAGCATTCCCTATCATCAGTCATTAAACTCGGCATTAAGAGAATATTTTGCAATGTTTTTTTCCGTGCTCGATATTCTCTCATGTACTCTGATCGAGATTTGGCAGTAGCGCTTGATGAATTTGCACTATTTTTATGTTTTTTTATCACTTTTTCGACTGGACTTTCTGCTAGTTTTTCTTTTCTTTCACGGAACTCTTTTCCTCTTTGTGCATTTGATTTAGGCATTCTGAATAGAATCAATAATAATTCAACGCAAATGAAAATTAAAAAAAAAAACAAATTAGCTGCCGAAAACATCACCATGTGGCCAACAATCTAAGGAAATATTTTAAAAAGGCACGCTTTTGCTGCAAGAGCTATTTTGTCTATACCGTAATGCAAACATTGCAACACATATAACCGTTGACA
>BMAO01037656.1:0-89317 GCA_019973975.1 Trichonephila clavata | reverse complement strand
ATTGCATAGCTGAACAACATATATTGCACAGAAAACGGTTTTTTTCATTTTACTCTCAGATAATTCAAAAATGTAATTAATTTTCAATTGTGTAAGCTTCTAAGCAGTTTTCCTTAAAACTTTATATTTTATTGCATAACATTTAGTAGCATTTAAAAGAAGGAAGAACGTGTATGCGTAGGGTGGATAGCGCTTACACGAAGAGAAAAGAATTGTTATTAAACAAAACTTACCTATGTGGAAAAGATGTACTATGGAACTATTTTGGTCAGATTTTTTAAAATCAAAATAAAACTATTTTTTTTCAATATAAATAACCAAAAGCGATGATTATTGATAAGTGAGCACTGAATAGGGAATAACACAGTGTAATACACACCAGGTACTGTACACACCAAGGCAGGCTCTACCAGTTTTGCTGCTCTTTCTCCAAAATAAAAAATTATAATTAAAAAAGATAAACTGTTCATATAGATACACACATATAAAACTTGAATAATTCCGGCGAAACAATAAGGTAGCATAACAATATCGAGTAACATGAAAGACACGGAATCGTCTATTTCAACAGGCAAATTTTTTCGAATAAGAGTCTACTGATGGTGGGGATCACAAGAATTTATTTTAATTTATAGTAACTACTCTCAAGACAAAAAAAAATCAAGTCCCAAGCTCAATTCCTTAGTGAGGTGAAATTTTTTCCAGTCCCCACAGGATTAACAGGGGAGCATGATATTTTAGTGCTTAAGCCCTCTTCCTGCCTACACAATGGGAATGAAGTATATGACTGGATGGGTCCCTATGAGTGGAACAGTTGGTTCAAATCTCAAGTCCAAGACTCAAACAGGATTCAAGATATTGCGAATTTTAATAATTCATAAAGTTTAAAAAAGTTTAAAACAATTAAAAACTGTGGAAGAAATAGCCCTATGAGAGTGAAATAAAATAGCTGGAACAGCAGACAGAGAGGGATCGAAAGAGCCAGGTCCGAATGTACTCTGAGGCTCGGGTGCCGAGATATTGGCCAAAACGCTGTAGAGAGGGGGGGAATGCAAGGGGTATGCCTCCCAACAGATATGGTTTATAACAATAGTTATTACGATCCCCAAATATCAGTCATCTAGTACCAAAAAAGTGGCATGTTAGAAAATTTCCTACCCCATAGAAAAAACATGGAGGACTGATATTTTAGTGTACAAGCCCTCCCCTACCCAACCACAAGCACATAGATATAAAATACATGTGGGGGGGGGAGCACGCCAATTCGATCGACACCATTTTGCCAAGATCCCTCAGTAACTTCCAAAGTTATTAGACAACGGTGTGCGCGCGCATCGGTGTCGTGAAGGTGTGCATCCGTGCGGTGTCGTCACATCCGTGACGGTGTGCGCGCGCATCGAAAAAATTTACTCGATCATTTTTCCTAACGTCTCATAAGAAGTATAACTTCAATACAACATTTCGTGTGTCTCTCTCTATCTACCGAAAACTTATTACCCTTATGGATAGTTGACACCGGACATCATATGGGTGAAAGAAATGCCCATTGTGACCCCGCTCTGGGGTGGGGAGAAAGTTACTAGTGAAAGATGTGCAAACATATCAAATTTCATGATTTAACATATAATCCCACCTCAAACCCTTCATGTTTCAACATAAAAGAAAGCTGACATAAAACATACAAAGTAAAAAGTAAGGAATTCGATGCGTTAAATGAAACACCAAATTCACACCTAATAATATTTCAGAAAATATACCAAATTTTTTGTTACAAAAAATAATATTTTTCAATTCTATCCAAATGCCGCACTTAAAATTTGCCGCCCCGGGCAGGGGTCCGGTTTGTCCGGCTCTACAGCCGCCCCTGCACACACACATTTCATATGCCCAGCTCTCTCTCTCTCTTCCCACACTGTCGAGTCAGTTTGGTTCAAGCGTTTTTCCATCTTCTGCTTTATTGTGCACAAAAATTTCGATATATATCAGGAGTTTTTTTTAAAATTCAATACTAAAGAAGCTATTAAATGTGTGCCTGATGTCTTTTTTCTTATAACTATTCAGTAGGATTCCTAATCATCGCAATATATGTTAAAAAAGTTCTAAAACACCTCAGTGTTTTTCTTTAACAAAAAAATTACTTTGACTTTTTACCATAAAAAGGTTCAAATACCTAAACTTCATTCCTCATAATGCAGTAAACACAAAAATCAATTTATTTTCCCCTTCATCTATATACCAGAGAACATCTTTTCCGCATAGATAGGTTTTGAAATTCCGAAAAGAAATTTTTTGATCCTCCATAATGTGCACTTATATGCTTCTCCCTTAAAATGTGATTCATTTCAACAGTATAATTATTCTCATTAACCTTTTTAAGCAAGGATATTTTGAGGAAAACAGAAATTTCTTTTACATTATCTTTGCATTGATTTATCGAAGGAGAGAGAGAGAGGGGGGAGAATGATAAATGAAGAAAAGCATTATGGATCATGTGATTTGCAGCAAATGAAATGCCAAGGCTAAGTGTTAAAAAATAAAACAGACTAAATTATTCTAAAAGAACAGTTTTTCAGGAAATTGCATTGTTTTCTCAAAAAAAAAAGTCTAATTTATTTGTTAATTGAATTTTTTTTATCACAAATGCACTACTTCTGTTTGTTCAATTATAATTTAGTTTTTTTGCATTTTGTTTTCCGGAAATAATTGAGTCAGTTCTTTTATGCGCAAATTATGTTACAAATCACCATTTAGATAGACTATAATAAAAGTTTTAAACAAACTATGAAACAGGTTTCGCTGAGATATGCGAGTAATTCATAATTAAAAAACAAAACCTACTCAGAGGCTTTTTGATTGCTTGAATACTTTTATTAATAAACTAGCTGGTACATCAGTTATTAGCATGGGCGACTTGAAGAATTAAACAATACAGATTGAAGGATAAGGAAGTTTTTAATGAGTTAATTTTACTTGATTGCAAATTAAACAACAAAAAAAAGTTTTTCATTTCTCAGCTGAGAGAACAAAAAAACCCATATTTGTTAAATTTTAAGTCTAAAAATCTGATAGCTGATAAAAAGGTTTTTTTTTAAAAAAAATTTATAACTCTCTTGTGGGTCGATTTTTGAAAAACACCTTCCTATATAAGCTAATCTCTGCTCAGCAAAAGTAACACATTGTTACAAATTTTGTGTAATGAATGCTTAAAATGGTGTAAATAATTTATATCTCGATGCGTAATACGTTAATATTACTTTCTGTTGTATTTGTTTTATGTTAAAATTATAATATTCACAAGCAACTCCGTTCCTCACATTATAATGGTGATTCAATAGAAACATAGCGAAATGTTGGCAATAGAGCCAAGGTGGCATCATTTTGGCGACCGCGTTGGCAACTTGGTGATTGATTGAACGGTGGAGAGCTGTAACAAAGAGGATAGCACAAAAACCTTCTCCACAAAAATACATATACATGCCAATTTTCATAGTGATCGGTTGAACAATGTTGGAGTGTGAAGCGATTTCACATATACAAACATTTTAGATATAGATTACCAATTGATCAATCTTAAAATATCAACAAAGAAACCTGAATGCATAAATTTCTTGTAATCTTATATTTAAAATGCTAAGGACTGACATGCGACGTTTACATTCTGTAACTGTTCTACGTGTCACAAGCCAATAAGCAGCCATTAAGTCATATTTTTCTTTATTTAAATCATCAAAATTGCATGAATTCATTTTCGCACTAAATGCATTAAATGCCTCACAGTGTTTTTGATTATCCAATAAAAGATTAAATCAATGAAACCTTTCATTATTTCTAAAAGCATAAATAAATCATAAGTTGAATTTGCCATAGTTTCATGTTTGAATTCGAATTACTTTTTTTTAGTATAGATTTCCGAAATATATGTGAGGTAAACATATTAATCAAATTCTTTGGAACGAAAATAACAAAATTTCATTAGCAAATAGCAAATGTATTTTCATTACTCGATGTAAGCCATTAAGTGTATTTGATAATGCAGAATTTCATTGTTTGCTTTCGAAAGTGATTTTGAAAAATATATATATGTAGTAAATCTGGCGAGTTAATTTGAAGCGTTGGCTGGAGTTTATCTGTGTTGGTTATTTATATGTAGAGTTGCCGATGGTTATTTATGTTGATTTTTTCTTGATGAACGGAGAACTTTCTGAATTAATTTTTCTATTTATTTTCATATTAAACTTCAATGGCGTTATGACAACACAATAAGAATACCGTAAAACACGAAGGATAAGACATCACACAAAGGATAATAGAGCTGCAGCTATTTACACTTAATTTAGACGAAGACAAGGAGAAAAAGAGAGCAAGTACAAAAGAAGTTTCGCTTATATACTGGCTGTGAAGATCGCGTGAATCCTTTCTAACGGGAGCCGTGATTGATTGAAAACGATCGAGAGCGAGTTTTCTGATGCGATGTTACTACAGTAGACTCTGGATAATTCGAAGTTGGAGGGACCAATGAAAAACTTTGAATTATCAAGAGGGTATATAAAGAACTCCCAAAATACTCGAAGAGAATTTTTTTTATCTAAAACATATTAATTTTGAAAGTATGTAATAAAACAGCAAATTATATATATAACACATATATAAAATTATTTAAAAATATTTTTATAAAAAATATATATATATTATACAATATAAATATTATACACAGAAGTTAAAAGTCCTGTATTTGAGGAACACATTCAATACATTCAACACAATCCTAAGCATCTCTTCTTCACGATAATGGACCGTCCTTTCTGAGTACATGTGTAGCACAGCCACGGTTTTTAAACGAAAGATATGGACGGCTGATAAAAGGGTGCGGTTGTTCTAGTGTCCACTTGAAGAAGGAAAGTAATAAAAGTGTATTTTCACTTTATTAAACGAAAAACACTAAGAAGGGGTAGCAGACAGATGGTCATCAAAGGGGCTACGTTACAGGGGAGACATGCAGAGATGATACAACACAAAACTTGCAAGCTCCAACCTATTTGTTACAGGACTCTACATGACAGTGTATGTTCGAATTGTCGAGAATTTTTAGATAACTTCGAATTATTGAGTGTTATAGTCAGGCCAGACACAGATTTTACTTCGAATTATTGAGTGTACCCAAACATATTGTTTTCGTTCGAAATATTGAGAGTTTTTCTAGGGACAGAGCATATACTTCGAATTAGCGAGAGGTTCGTATTATCGAAGGTTTGAATTATCGAGAGTCGACTGTATTAGATTAGATTAGATTAAGATTAACGCGTTAGTCTTGAACCAAAGAATTAAAAAATATTCCAAATTTTAATTAGTTAAAAGGATATTAGAGGGAATTATATACATATATATATATATATATATATATATACAAAAAGCGAAAAAATTAAAATAATGATAACAAATGATACAATTTACTACAACTGTAGAAATATCTGCAGTATATTTTCATCCATTGAAAATAAGTTCTGCATAAATGATATGTTAAACAGAAAACTTTACACACAATAAATAATTTTAAAATAATGTATTTTAGTTTTAAGACAAGGTATCTACTGATAGGTAGAAATAAAATGTTTCGTAATTTTGTAAATGGAATTATTATTGTTTTATATTATAATTTTAAAATTTTGTATTAAACTAAGAAACTCGCGTGCGTTACATTAATTTTTATAAAAATAACTTAATATCAAAACAATATTTTAAAAATAAGTTGTTTAGTAATTTATAATTTTCAAAAATTATACTATGTGGCCCGCAAGATATAATATTATTCTAATGATAAGTTGTTGATCATATTACAAAATATCTAATCAGATTTTTTTCTTATTTTTTAAAGAAAAATATTGAAATATTTATAAAATTAGATTTTGTTCAACAAAAATGCTTATTTTGATAGGAATAATCACTTTTATACAATAATTGAAAAGTAGGATCACAACTCCAATAATTAAAAATGATTCACGTAACAAATTACTAATTTCGTAATTGTTCATCTGTCTTCCAAACAGGGGCGTAGCTACAACCATATCATCAGTATCAATGATTCGGGGCTTCCAAGTTACAAGGACCCCAACATGTGTAACTACAGTTTCACTAACAAGGCTCTCATATCTAAAAAAGGGCTTGCAGTAATTTTGATACAGGGCCTACTCAGAACTAGTTACGCCAGTTCTTCCAAATAAACTATTTCAAATTAATATCTCTAAAACATTGATTCTCTACCACTGTGCCACGGCACTTTTGGTTGTCAGCAAATTTTTTTAAATTCTTATTTATACTCTGACTTAAAATTGTGACGGGTGCTTATGCGTTTCACTAACCTTCTCTCAAATCTTTAAAGACTTTATTTATTTTAACCAATCTCCGCCGAGAGCCAAGGGTGTGACTTATGCAAACAAGATAGTTTCGGGTTTAGCGAGTTCGAAAAAGATATAAAAGGGAGAAATGAAATGAAGAGAGTGAGGATGACTACGAGGTTGATTAAGAAGGTGATTCTGAGAGATTAGTTTAACTAGTGGAAGTATATTCGCCGGAGGAAGACTATTGAAAAAGGTTCATTAATTCGGTTCGGGACGGAACTGAAGATATCAAAGATTGAAACCGCTCCTTAGAACAAAACAGTATTAGAGAAACCTGCCTTAAAAAAGGTATCAGGCCAGTTATTTTCATGAATTAGATATAAATGCGTAGTTTGATTGTATACGTTATTCTCCGTGGTTTCAGTTAGTATTCCGTCGTTCATAATCGGGTTCTTCTCGCACTCCACTGTAATTTGTTGTTCTTAAAGTTTGATTAATATTTGTGTATTTCTCTATTAAGAAAGGTCAATAAATAATATTGATTTATTAATTAAGTAGTCGTTAATCATGAATCCAACATACCCAAATTTAGATAATATGCAAAGGGGAGTTAATAATCATAGGGGTAGTGAGAAACTACGACAACATTATTTCTCAAATTTTATTTTGTTCATGATCCATTTGCGATAACGGATACATCTGTACATGAATTAACCTTGAATGAAGAGGAAGAACTAATTTCACTCTGTAATAATCGATATTTGATTTAAAACATTCTGAAGAGTCAGTTAATTCCTTTTGGACTAAGATTAGCGATTACCCCATAATTGCCAAAAAAGCTTTAATCATATTGGTACCATTTTCAACATCTTGTTTGTGTAAATTCAGATTTTCAGCATTTACAAATATTAACATGAAAAAAAATTGAGACTTTTAAATGTAGATGACAAAATAAGAGTGGCATTATCCTTTTATCACACTTTTATAAGTTTCACTTGTATGTAACGGAAACTTAGAACTCGATTTTTACCCACTTTAAACGATCAGATTAATTCGAAATTTTGCACACTCGTCAAAGACCGATGACAATACAATAATTTCACAATTTTGTTCCATTGTCCTGATCAGGATCGTCAGGAATAACGATAATCAGATTTGGCAACTTAATGCATATACCATTTCCAGATTTGGCGACTAATTCCAGATTTAGCGACTAAAAGAATAAGGTGTAACCCTAAAGCAAGTGTTTTTAATTTAAAGCTAATTATATGCAAGTGTAAAATATACTTGTGGTTATTACAAATAAACAAAAAAAAGTGTTCTTTATGTGAGAAAGTGGAGGGTGAGTGTGTGTTAGCAATTTTTTACCATAATAATAGACATTTTTCTGAAAATGAATATAAAATAAAGGCTCGTGCATGTGAAAAAAATGATTTATTACGACTCAATATAAACGAAGTTATCAAAAATCATCAAGCTCAAATTTCACGTTAAATGTACTCTTGTATATATAACTTGTAATAAATTACTGAGTAAACATTTTGTTGTCTTTTTCGTACATATTATTTTATTCAACATTGAAAATTATAATCATAAACTTTTTTTCTCATTGTGTATTACAGATAAGTAAAATTCTTTTAAACTTATTTTGTTGTTAGTGTACCGCCCAATTTCGAAATTGTTGAAAGAGTACTGCAACAGAAAAAAGGTTGAGAATCACTGCTCTAAAAGAATTATATTCAAAAATATCTAGATCATGATATCTCATAATCTTCATTTTAATAAAGTATAGCTTGAGTGAATGCAATTTACAACAATCAGGCATAGAAAACGTGTCTTCTATTCTACGAACAGAAGTTAAGCCTAATTTTCGAATTAAATCATTATGTCAATTTCTCGGGTATTTCCGCTGAAAAACTTCACAGCTGTGATGTTTTGGCAGCAATTGAGCGTGAGAAAAGTATATTCTCTCAATTATTTCACTCATTCGAATAATAAACAAAAAGGGTGCGTTCTAATAGCGGTTTTGATTGAGAGATTGATATGTATGGAACTTGATCTGTCACTCTAATTAGCAGTAAATGAAGAAGAGAATACCCAGATCTTTTTTTTAAACTGAAGAATGATCTCTTTACTTATATATATTTAGATTAGAATCGCAAGACACTAATAAATATCTCACTCTTAATATTTAAGAAAGAAATTCTTATTTTTAGACGTCATTTCTTTGATGTTTGTGCTGTTGTTTTTTGTTGGTGAAAAAATAAAATCGTGGGGCCAACGAAATGTTGAATGTTTTAGTACGTAGTTTAGTGATATCTTTATGTGATGAATTATTTATTCAATATTAGTTTTTAAAATGAGCAATGATATAATATTACGTAAATACTACATTATTTTAAGTATAATTTATGGTGTTTTCACATCTTAAAGACTCATGAGAACTGAAAATAAACGTCGTCTAATATCAACACACCTATTCTTTAAAAAGAAGGAAATAAAAAAGATTTTAAAGACTATAATTTGTGAATAAATAGATTTATAAATTATGAACAAGAAATAAATAACAGAACTATAGATTTGTAAACACGTCATGTCTTTCCAGATCTGTTACTCATGTTAATGTTTCTTAACTTTGTCTCCTACAAGCTTATGTTATAGCTTCGCTGAGCCAATGGAATATTTCACAATGAATTCTTCGTCATCTGCAAACATACATAACAATTAATAAACAATAATTATTTCTAGCTTTTTCTTTATGTTGTCAACGAATAATTTCCTATGTTCTAATTGTTGAGAATTGTTTTGTTGACTCGACTGTGAACTGATAATTGAGCTGTTTAATATCGCTTAGAGCAGCTGTTCTTAGACTGTGGTCCGTGAACCTCTGGGGTCCCCAGCGCCTTTCTAGGGGGTACGTGAAGGTCTAATTTAATGTTAAGATTTCCCTTTTTTACAGACTCTGAAAGGCCGTGTAGAAAAAAATTGAAAGATGTGCCATCCTATACAAGATCGCTAAATTTCCTCCATGAATAAATTTGTCGTAGCCTCTCGCTACCCCTAAGATTATCAACTCCCCTTCGGGTATTACCTGAATCCGAACGTGTTGAATGGTTAATGAATTCAGTGGTCATTTTAATAAATCAATCTTATTTATTGATTTTTCTTAATTAAAGAGATTACACATATACTATTCAATTTTAAGAACAATAAAACACAGTGGAGAATGAGAAGGGTTCAATAATCGTGAACGATGGAATCCGATCTGAATCTACGAAAGATCAACGCGTACAATTACAGCTACACACTTATACTTAATTGAAATCTATAACTAACCTGATTTCTTATGCTATGGCAGGTTCGTCTAGTTGGTTCTTTAAGATCTTGATTGGGTCAACTTGAAGTAGGATTCCTTTAAGAGGCGACTTATTTCTCAGCTATTCTCGCAGTTCTTTTATGAACTAATTGTATCCACAACGGTGCGATGGATTATATTCACAACATCTACGTTTACATTTGAAAACACTTTCTCATTTCATTTCATTCTCCATTCTAACTCGCTAAACCTGAACTTATATAAAATATCTCATTTGCATAAATCACGTTTTGGCTCCCGGTGGAGATTGGTTGAAATAAATAAAACATTAAAGAATATGAGGAGGTTAGTGAAACGCGTAAGAACCCGTCACAAATTGTCCTAGAACATGTATTTTGATCAAGAATATTAATAAAATTTTCTTTATTGTTTGCAACTACAAATATTTTACTACAACATAATATTTTCAAAAAATAGCTGAAACACACATGTGCGGAGACAAAGATTTCAGATAATACACCTCATATAGCAGCGATTGTAAAAGAAATGCAACATCATCCATCTCATTAAAAATTTAATTAATACAGTTAAATATCATGTATTTGAAATTAGTGTTTTTTAATGAATATCTATACATATATATGTAGGATATTCTATAGAACTTTCTCTTTTTGAAAAAGGTTAGATCATATCCCTTTGCAAAGGACGGCAATTTTAGTCAAAACAGCATTCCACAGCAAAGCCATCTAGCGTGCTTATTAAAACGCTGACGCGATTATTTTCGTCAGAAGCCCACTAACCATCGACAACGAAGCATCGTTTCAGCGCGTCCACGCTTCTTTCGCCACAACTGGCGGTAAGTTACGATCCCATCGCATAATGAGTTTTATTTATTCTCTAACGTCCTCCCAGAAGGGACTGACTATCTATCCTTCCTATATTAATGTTTGCCTATAAATGTTCCATCATAAATGTCTGTATGTTCTAATTTCTATTTTGTAAATATTCCCCATGTAAATACACTCCTATAACTCATAATAAATTATTTAGTTTCTTTAAAATATGTTGTCTATTCTATTTCCAAAGTTAAACCATACATCTTAAGAACCCCTAGACACCACGCCAAATAAAAACCCCGCTATCTGAAGAATCTAACTTTTTTGGAAGATTTCGGTTGGATCCCCCCATATATAAATATGTATTTACTGTTTTTTCTTGGGAAGAAAAGAAGTGTTAAGAAAGTAGCAGTAAGAAAGTGCATTAGTAGCAGAGGCAGTCTTAGAATTACTGAGGAAATTTTAAATCACTCAGCCATGTGTTGGGAGTCAGAGAGGGGTGCTCAATATCTTGAGGGGACGCGATGTAAAACTGATACATAAAAGGGGCCACGGCGATTGAAAGTTTAATAATCGCCTTCGGAGATACGAATGTTAGTTTTTTACAAATATGTGTGAGCTGCTGCTTAGGGTGTTTAAAATATGTTATAGTCGAAGCCATTCCAGGAAACTTGATATATAGC
Source organism: Trichonephila clavata (assembly GCA_019973975.1). Classification (NCBI taxonomy): domain Eukaryota; kingdom Metazoa; phylum Arthropoda; class Arachnida; order Araneae; family Nephilidae; genus Trichonephila; species Trichonephila clavata. The sequence continues at coordinate 78,147 of BMAO01037656.1, read as the reverse complement.
AGGAGTGGACAAATAGCGGCTATCATGCCACATGCGGCGTACAGAGTTTTTTGCGGCTTGCCAAGACAAAAACCAATAAATAGAGAAAATGTTTACTAAATTTGGGTTGACATATATTTGTGAGCAAAGTTGTTTTTGCAAAAGGTTCAACAAAAGTAAATATAGATGAAAGTTAGTTGATATTAACTTGCAGACTGAGATAAGAATTTCAACTCTGCAATCTCACTCTGATAGAAATTGTAGAAAAGTGATATATGTATATATATACAGTAGAACGTCGTTTATCCGAATCAATTAGAACCGGACACCGTTCGGATACGCGATTGTTCGGATAACCAAAAACCGAAGGCGATTCAAGCAGTATATGAAACCGGACACTATACGAATATTGAAAATCATCCTATGCGGGAAACGTGCTTGAAGAAAAAGCAAAATAGGTGCAAAATGCCGCAATTTTACCTTTATTATGGAAAATAATCACTTATTTTTTGCTGTACCATTGTACACCTTCGTGTTTTCGCTGCAAGGTCTCTGATTCTCTTGAGCAGCAGTGTTTTAGTAGGACAGCACTCTGATTGTTGTTCGTACCACTCCATAGCTGACTAACGCAGAAAATGCCCCTGGTTACTTTCATTGTTGTTGTCCTATTCTTCATCCATTTCATCGTCGACAGGGCCGGATTCTACTTGCATGGAAGTCACAATCTCGTCATCATTTAGCATTTGAAATCCACGGTCTTCTGCATCGTATACCATCCAGGTTTCTACATCTTCTTCATCATATCCATGCAATCCTGGGATCGATTGGACCAAGTCGGTAATTTCCTCCCTGTGGTCGTCATTGAAGTCTTTTTCGCCATCTAATCGGCCTCACGCGAAACGACTGCGGAGCATTGCACTGTTCTAAAATGTATCCGGACTTTGGTCCGGATATTTGACGCTCCGGATAATAAACGTTCAGGTAAACGACGTTCTACTGTATATACATGTAGGGTACATTTGTCTCGGGAAACTGATCCTAAAACTTAATGTGCTTGTGTGTGTGTGTAACTACAAATATAAAATTAGCACATTAAATAAATTAAATAAAATTGCCACTATTTTATTTTACTTATATTTGTTGATTTCTATATGGTATTTCTTTTCTGTGATACAAAATTAACTAATTAATGCAATCATTTAAAAAAAGAGGTGTGACCCTCTGGTATCCCCCGCTTTCATAATGTGGTCTTCAAACCAAGATAATTGTCCCCAGCTGATCTAAAGGGATGTAAGTATACTAATGCCTGCATGCACTGGGAGGATTCATAAGCATGCATGTCTTCAAGTTTTCAGGAAATTTGTAAAATTTGGATCTTTATTAATAAAGCATTGCATATTTTATACCTTAATATAACGAACCATTTAAAATTACATTTGTGAAGGATCTATACGGTTCCTTCAACTAACTCCTTGGGGATTCCTTTTGGGTCATCATTTGTTCAACCAACTTTCTCTCAGGAAAAGAAAGCGTGATTATGCAAATGAAGTTTATTCTGTATTCGCGAATTTTTAGGGAGTTAGTGAAGTGAGAATCGAAAGTTAGTGAAGTGAGAATCGAAGGTTAGTGAAGTGAGAATTGAAGGTTAGTGAAGTGAGGATAGCTGGGATGTGAAGTGAATAGTGAGAAGCTAGCAATCCGGCAGTAGAACGTATACGTAAACAGTGTACGATGCACAAGAAGTTGGAAATTCGGAGAGGGCTTAGTTCAACTATTGGAGAAGTGTTTCAGACGTAAAAGATTAGAGGATTGGAAGAGTTCAGGTACTGTGATCTTATTTCAAATAGAAGTTAGAGAGTTAGATCACTAACTCGTCCTAAAAAAACAAGCTTTGTATAAATTATCATAAGGATAGATATCATAGATTTACATGATCGTATATATTATCCCCACGCTATCTTGTCTCACCTTAGTGCTCTGATTGATCAAATTTATCTTAATTAGAGTATTACTGGTGTCTATGTTGAATATAGAGATAAATAAATAATTTGAGTTCATCATGTCGTCTGATCATTTAGTTCCTCCCACACATCTAGCTGGGTCACAGGGAATAAGGAATGTAAATTCCTTACATATTTGTTGTTAATGAATTGATGTCCAAAATTAAGGAAGTTGTATATTTACTTGAATTTCTCGGCAGAACAGAACGAAAAGTAAAATTAACTTTTTCAAAGAGGCGTTTTTTAGTGTCGATTACGTAGGTGTAAAGTGCGTGTAGGCTATGCATTTTGAGGAAAACGCTTTGTAAGTGCACATTCGTTGGCTTGCACGTGACGGCTAGTTGCATCATCTTTTGCAACATTCGGTGCTCTAGGGAAGTCAACTGAAATTCCCTCTTTTTCCTTCCTGAAATCATCCAGGACCTGAAAACAGCTTTGTTTGAAGTAGGATTTTCAACTGTCCGTTGAAGGATTAAGTGATAAGATAGTAAGAGCTATAATCAATTTATCCTTGAAATCTTTTTTTTTCCATAGGCTAAAATAAATTCTTCACAATTAGTATTTTTCAATTGCTGAGTATTATAACGTAAATACATCCATAAATATGAGTTACGACCATTCACGCATTAAAAAGTTTAAATTTATTAAAGAAATCAAAGCTAAAACAGCATATTAATTCGTATCTCTTTTATTCGCATTTCCTTATAAAATTTTATCTACTGTTATGAGTCGGGAAAGTTCACGAGCTATTTTGAATACCGTAAAATTCGGCGTATGACACACACCAAGACAATCAAACAGCAATTTTTAATTTTTGGATACATTCGTCACATAACGCCAACCCCCTTTCTTACAAAGAAAACTGAAACAACCGCGCGCAATGCTCTTATGTTTTGAAGTCATTCATTCCAGGTATTATTCTAAGCTGAAGGAAAAAATCGTATACTTCTAGAACTACAACTCTTTAAGTTCATAAGAAATGCCATTTCTTTTAAATAAACAATATTTCGATAAACATAGAATTTTGGCATTTTTTCTATGCTCATCTTTGTTTTATTTTTAAAACTCTCATTTTTATACCCGGGGTACAACGCACACCCTTAAATTTCGATCCACTTTTTGCTTTAAAAGTACGGGGTATACGCCGGATTTTAAGGTAAATACAGCTAAATATTAACTGTTCTATAACTCGTGCATAATAATAATAATAATAGCATCCCGAAATATTAAAACAAAACTCTTGTTGTTGCTATTAGAAAAGATAATAAGACATGAAGTAAAAATTAACAGTTTGACCATAATGATAATAATTAGAGGATGAAAATTAAAAAAAATGATAAATGAATAGTTGACTAGATAATAATTTAGAAATAACACGAAAAATAGGGCTGATATTTTTTTGTCAAAAATGAATCATTAGAGAGAGAGAGAGTGAGACTTAAATTAAATATTTAATATTGTGAGAAGAATATTTCAAGAAAAAAAATCTGCAAAGAATTACACCACAAAAGGCAGAAAAAAATTTCAAAATGTCAAAGCGTTAAAATTAAAATAAATTACAGACTCAAAGTTATTCTGGACAATTCAAAATTTTTTCTGAAGTTTCGAGAAAATCCATTTAATGGGAAGTTTCTTGAATATTTTAAAACAAAAGGAGTTAAAATATAAAAACGTCTTATTCGCTTTTAAAACGACTTAAGCTGCTTTGGCATGCCAGGAAGGAAACACTTATTTAACTAAGCATAATTAGAAAAGTTCTTTTTTGTTTTAATAATCTCTGACGTGTTCTTTCGTGTCAAAATGACACAAAAATTTCTGTGAGCGGAATTTATTTCGAGAATGATTAATGTTTGCTGTTACGTAATTTGTGTAGCACGCTGTCTTTTTTCACTAAGAATTTTTGTTTTTACTTGATATGCCACGAGTTACGTTCGCGTGGAGAAGAGATAACGAAATAAACACAGGAGATTTAAGGAATCTATACGACAGTAATGACTTGCATTATGTGTGGTAGAGTGGATTGCGGTTACATGGAGTAAAAAAATTACTACTATACTGTTCGAATTAATTCGGTCAAAAATTTTATTCTCATCTGAGTTGGGATCTGGTCCCCAACGATTATATCTGCATAGAGTTAGTGTGACGGATCGACCTTGACTATAATTTACTCGTTAGACTGATTTTAGTTCATCAGTCCTTCAGTTGTAAGGTTTTTAGTTTGGCAGCTGGTGGTTATATTTTTGCATTCAGTGAAAAAAGTGTTATTTTGCTTGTTCAAAGATGGATAATATTCCGAGGAAGCGTTCTGAAATAATCACTCTTAAAAACACACTTCTATGACTGAGAGATATATAGGTACAGCAGTTGGTGTAGGCAAATGAACTCTTTCAAGAATTTTAGGAGCATTTCTAGATTCCGGACCATTGTCTCCAAAAAGAAAAAGAAAATGTGGGTGCAAACGGAAAACTACTCCAAGAACAGATAAAGTTCAAATAAGAAATATCAAAATAAATCCAAGAAAGACAAATATGGACCTTCGAAAGGATTTATTGGATTATGATGTTGAAGTGAATTTCTCAGTTGTATGGAAAAGACTTCTGGATGTTGACCGTAAGGCAACAAAACCGAGGAAAAATAATTTATAACTCAGAAAATGATGAAAGAAGTTTAGCATAAGCCAGAATATATATACCGATCATTGATTGCTAACGACTGCAAGGTGATTTTCAGTGAGGAAACTCATTTACTTGTGCAGGGATACAAACCCTAAGTAGTTAGCCGTAATGAAGTAGAAACTCTGCGGCCAGATTATATCCAACAGACTGTAAAACACCCTTCTAAGCAGATGTTTTGGGATTTTTTCACAACAAATGTCACTGGAAACTTAATTCATCTTAAAAGCATGTTGAAATATGTCAAATACGTAGAATTATTAGGCAGTAGGATTATTCCATTCATGTGGAAACATTCGACGGAACATTTCAACATGACTTGACCCCTTGTCACACAATTCGAAATTGATTCTGAATTTTTTGCAGAAAAAAAATAAAAGTATTTGATTGGCCTGGTAAACCACCACACCTAAATCCTATTGAGAACTTATGGCATATTCTCAAGAATCTTTTAGTTAAGATGAATTGCAAGACAACAGAATAAATAATATAAGTACTATAGAAGTGTGGTTCCACGATGATGAAGTCAATAACACGTGCACTACGCTAGTGGAGTCAATGCCAATAAGTGTTGAAGAAGTTATTTCTGTAACGGAGGGCATACTTCATGCTATTACAGAGATTTTTCAGTCTACTTAACGTATGAAATGTTTAAAAGCTAAAGTATTAGCAAAAAAAATCGTTCTTTTTCCATTTGTCCCAATTAATTTGAACAGTACAGCATTTTCCGGAATCTACCTATGCGGAAAAGATATTCTTTGATATAGAGACTAAGAGAAAAATAGTTTAAAAATTATTTTCAAGATTTAATGTTGCCACAAAGGGGTTGAATTTTCGAAAAGTTGAAAAAAAAAGGCTTAATTTTGGTTAAATGATTTTAGACTAAAAACAAAATTATTTTTCTACAGTATAAATATTCAAAATCGATGATTATTGATAAAAGAGTACTAAATAGTAAACAGTACACAATGCACATTGCATTTCATAAATCCAGGTCTCCCTTCCTGCACCGTCGAACCAGTCCTATTCAATATTTTTTTACGTCTTCCACCTTATCGTGCTCTGTCATTTCGACAGTTTTTTTTAAAAAATGTAATACTACATAAAAGCTCTTATATGTACCTGACGTTTTTTCTTGTAACACTTTAATAAGTGTCCTTTCATCGCAATGAATGTTAAAAAGTACTAAAATGCCTGCTTTTCTTAAACAAAAATTACTTTGACTTTTTGCCATAAAAAAAGCTCGAATACCTAAACTTCATTCCCCTTGTGGCAGTACTTAAACCATAAAAACTAATTTTTTATTTTATTTCCCCTTTCATCTATATTCCAGAAAACATCTTCGCATATGTAAGCTTAGAAATTTTCTTGAGAAATTTTTTGATTCCTCATAATATAGGCTTACCATAAGTTCAGGATCAGCCCGGACAGTCCTTATATTTTATTGCTGTACGGATATGTCTAGGGTTGTAAAAATGTGCGAGTTTTTTGAATTTTTAGAGAATGGTGTGAATTTTTAAAAATTTCAGATCTATATATTTGATCTGATGAACTTCAAAATTCTGAGCTTTTTTTTTTGTTGTGATTTTTACGATGCAAAAATGAACAAGCATTTCTGAAAATGTCACATCTAGTGAAAAATAAAGGTAAAAAAATAAAGTTTAATGTTTCAGTAATCTGTTAAAATTTATAAAAACTAAACTTTATAATAAGTAAACTTAAAGACTTCAAACAATATGTCCTGGATAGGAGCTTCAAAATATGGTAAACTTAATTATGTTTCAGAGTTAAGGCCATGCAAAAGGTTTTCAATAATGTGTAAATACATTAAACTAATTTCCAAAAAGCTATTCAAAATATCAACAATCTTTATTAGAAAAAAATTATTTTTGTAGGTTACTATGACGTACGTATATGTTAAATTAATGATTAAAACTTTAATTTAAAAAAAGTCAATTAAATTTTACATTGCTCTTGTAGTGTAGTAAAACATTCGATTTTATTGTTGTTGAATTTTGTCTCAGAAAATTCATTCATTTGGACTTTTTAACGATGAGTGGATAAATTGAAAGAAATACTACATTAATAAATTGCAACAAAATAGTAAAAAAAGACGTAATTGGATATAATGGTTTGATTCATTAATCAAAAGCCTACATATATGATTTGTCTTATTAAACTAATAAATGTTCCGAAAGACGAAAAAGAAAATGTTATTAATTAAACTGACGGAATATCAAAGTAGAATATTAGATTCAAATCTTTAATTGTATCAATGGGTTTCACAATGTATATCAACGGCGGATTTTTTTCAGAATAAATTAGTTACTGATTTATTTTACAGACAGATGTTCTTCAATCTTATTTTTATGATGGTAATTTAGTGATTGTTTTTATTTTTTCTGATAAAAAATAATCATTTCATGAATATTTTTAAATCAAGACACTCTCTACGGAGTTTTTTAAAACACAAGTGCTATTTTTATGTTTATCCTAAAACACTTGACAATCCACGCTTTAACTTGGCGAATAAGCCTTTGCTGATTATATTGTATCCAATATACTGTAACTGTAAATACATTGAAACAATTAACAATGTTAATGCACAGAATGAAAAAAACTATTATTTTATTTAGTTCTAATTATTAAGGAAATTCATAAAATAAAGCCTACTTTGATTATTGTGGATGTTATTACTTCATTTGATTATTTATTTTCATAGTTCTATCAACAATGTCAGATTATTTAAAAGGAGTAAAGCATTATTCATGTCTCATTTTATGTAACGGACGTTTTAAAACATTTAGAGTTTTTCAATAATGAATTAAAACTTTGTACTTTTTTGTTGATATCAGAAAATATTTTATTTTTTGTTATTGAAGAAAAAAATCGACGAGAATTCTTTTTCCCTAGCAAAATTTCTAAATAAGTTATGTTAAAATAAGTTATATTAAAATATAATATCAAAATTCAAGTCAAGTTCAAATCATTTGAATACTAAGCTGTGTTAAAAAATTTCATTCAAAAAAATAATCGCAATGAAAAATTTCAGGTTTTTAACACACAAAAAAAAAAGTCTTTATACAAAAAATTGTTTGGCTTGAATAATCGAACTATTTTACTATACATACAAACTGGTAATATGTTATAATAATTTTTCAACTTAAATCTGCTTCGTAAATTCAGGAAATTATATCTCTTTTCTTGTCAGGTTTTACTCTGTTCTACTGAATACTTAAAAAAAAAGCAAGAGCTTCTGTTAGAATTATTACATGATGAATGTTAGTAACTTCAGCCAAAAAATGTTTCTATTAAATATAGATTCATTTAATTTCAGTTGCAAATAATGCGTAATATAAACCTTTTAAAAAATTTTTTAGAACGTTGAAAGAAAATACGTAGCATGCAAATAATCAAAGATTTTTCTTGAAAATTAAAAGGAATAATTTTCACAAATGTCTTCAATCTTTTTTAACTAAATAAAAATATAACATCGCAAATAAATGACACAAAAATACATATATGCGTCTTCGAAAAACAGAATTTTCACAATAATACGCTTTTTGAACTTGTATTTTGACATTAGTGCGTCTCTCAATAATATAACTGATGAAACAAAAGCCTCTCTCATCCGAACTAAACTTATCTTTGAAGCCAAGTCGTATTTTCGATAGATGTGAAAGTTATGCAACTCCCCCCCTTCTTTTCTCACTCTTTTTTAGTTGAAGAATAGAAACATTCACTGTTTAACGAATATAATACCGGAAGAAACATTGCGAAAGTGTTGTTGATAAAAAAAATTTTTCATTTGAAAAAATAATAATAGGATGTGTTTTCAGTTCTAAACATTCACTGCATAATATTTCTATGTTATTATCTAATATATTTTTGCATTTTTATAAAATGTGCACATCTGTTTGCTTTTACTTTTTTATGGATACTCTAGATTTACGATTATGTTTTCATGTTTTTGAAACTAATGAGAGGAATTATTTTTTAACTACTTCGAAATAATAACATTTGAAAGGATAGTTATTAATGAACGGAATATTCCTTTTAGCTTCTGTTTACTTTTTGATTGTTATTTAACAATTTTATGGAAACTAATAGTATGAGAATGGTATCGCATAATGATAATTATAAAATCCTATTACAGGGTGTCTACAAATTAGTTAGGCAAAAGAAAGATTTATTACATTTAATTTACGGGGAAAAAATTAAAGTGTTCATTATCATAAAACAGAGAAATAATCCAAGTTTACCATTATCATAAATGTTCGATGTGGCTTCCTTTCTTTACTCTGTAAATGTCCCATCGGTAAATTAATTCTTGCCACAGATTTATCAGCAAGTTTTAGTCGATCATATTAATAGCAGATTTTAGTTCTGAAATGGACGCCGCGAAATGGTAGAGTGTATTCATGATCTTTTTCAAAACCTCATACACTTAAATCCAGCGGTGAAAGATCTGATGATGGTGATGGACATTGAATAATACCTTTGTGGCTACATGAACTGAAGTGAACTGGTACAACTGTTAATTTCTTTGTGGTCATTTGGCAACACAAAACTGTCATTCTTTTTTGCTTACGTTTCTGCAAAGCATCGTGTTACAATGGGTCTCAGATGTTTTATCTAGTTTCAAGCAACTTTAAAGTCCATTTGCTCTTTCATGATTTGTGGAACATCGTTTTAGTCAAAAGCAAAAATATTCTAAACACGCATTATAGATATTCAATGTCTTTCTCCAACCCATTATACTTCTCCAAACCTTCATGACCAATCCAAAAACTGGTATCTCAGCAATGAGGTAAGATGTAACGTCATTGTGGTAGTGACATGGCGCACCCTCCTGTTGAAAAATATTTTTTGCATTTTTCCTTTGATAATTGGCATAAAGAAAATTTGTAGCATGTCGCGGTAAATAATTTCCGTAGCAATCTTTTCAGCGAAGGAAAATGGGGCGAAAATGTTAGAGGAATTCATTGCACACAAAATACGTTTACTTTGGAACTATTTCTTTCGGGTTCTAGAATGACGAGGGGATTCTCCGCTCGCGTGCGATCCCCAGAAATTCTTACATTAAAACAACTAACTTCTTCTTTGACAAAACTTAGGCTATACTACTACTAGTCTGATTTAAACATGCTTATTTCACATTTAATATTTCGAAAGTTCTTAACTTACGAAATTGCCCAACTAATTTGTACGGACTCCGTATAATGGTAATTATATTATAAACGACAGTGATATCAAAGTCTTTTGAAAACGTGTGAAATTAATGCTTCGAAATTCAGGGGAAACTATACGATTCAATTGACAAAAATCGGTCAAAAAATCAAATCTAATTTTTTTTAGCCTAAAAGATTTTTTATATACTTTTCTACAACCTCACAAAATCTGGAAGCTCTAAGTTTAAAAAAAACGCACAGTTGTGATAACTTTTACATTTGTTTTTATTAACATCCCAATGACAAATTAAAACTTTGAACTGTCTTATCTCGGAGAAAGATAAAATAACTAGTTAGTCTTCATTTAAAATACTAAGGTTTTTTTATAGTGCCTAATACTTGGAAAGTTTTTTCATTTGTTGCTAATAGTACATGGAATAAAAGTTGGTATGCATTTTTCAATCAAAGCAATACTTATTTTTTAAAAAAATAATTGAAATTAGAATTTACACATTTTTTAAGGAATTTTCAATAAGCATCCATAAAAATTTTTGAAAACCCTTAAATTAAAATTTTTTACGTGAATCGTACCATGTCCCGTTTCAAGTTTTATTCTGTATGAATCAATCAAATACATGCATCTTTTAATGAAAACCAGAAAGAAACTTCTAATACTTTATTTTATTATTTTTTATATAACTCCAACGGAATTGCTTAGAATATTTTAGATTACATGCCAGACGGTTTCAACAAGCAAACAATAGCTGATTCAAAATTTACTTTCTTTAAATATTTTGTTTGTTTTTAAATAAATTTTAATAATCCAAATACACTAAAAATGACTGAGAATCTTCTCTGTATCATGAAATTAAAACTATCTCGTGATTTGATATATTAACTCAAAGTTTTAACCACATAACAGACGAGAGAGAAACAATCTCACATTGAGGCAAAATAACAAACGTTTTAGATTATCTTCACATTTAAAAAACTCAGATTCATTCTAAAAATTTAGAGAGAGGGGGTGAGGCACTCAGGTGTCGTTCTCGTCACTTGACCATAGAAAATTACAAGGTCCGTTGATAACAGCCCTCGTGTTTTTTTTAAAATGGGACGTAAATTAATATCAAAATAAAATCATTTAAATAAAATCTAATTAAATCCTCAATTAAATTTTAAATCATTTAAAATTTTAAAATAATAATTTAAATTTATTTTAAATATAATTACTCAAATTTTAAATTAATTAATTAATTTAAATTTTAAATTATTTAAATAAATTTAATCATTAAATAAAAATAAATTCCAAACTTTATCCAAACTTTATCCACTGGGGTACATGAAAAGAATATGCAGGGTTCCTTGTCAATACTGCAAAACGAGAATCTTTTCTGGAAATACATAGAAATAATCAAACCTTCTACTATATTTATAGAAAAAACTCAAAAATTTAAAAAATAAATTTATTTATTAATAAAAAATCATATTTGGTATACTGAAACCAAATTTTTCTGAAAACAAGAGAAGTTATACATTTGATTTAATTTAAGTCGCACTTTGCAGCAACATGAGGGCTTCGAGACGGACCATGTCAGTGACAAGGACGACGTTGAGCTGGAAGCACCCTTCAGACTTGGTGAGTGAGTGAATATTAACGTCCACTGTTCAGCTACACGAGGCTTTTGGGACGGTCCGTAATTTTGAACCATGTCAAGTGACGGACAACACTGAGCTGGCACCCCCCTCCTACTACCCACACCACGGAGACGTTTGAGCTCTCGAAGATTTAACGTGCACACCCTACACGGCGGATCTCAGTGGTACTGCTGAATCATGACATGCTAGCCATGATCCGATGCTGACCACTTGCCACCTCAGAGCTTGCACATCACAACAACGGAAGAACCCTGAGTCTTGACAGATTTCCCGTGCATCGGCTCCCTCTATACGGTGGACCTTCAGTAGCACTAGGCTTGAAGTCATGACCATAACTAGGCTACCACGACCACCAACAGAAAATAAGGCATCCGACTACCCTAAAATTGTGAATTTTGCCAAAAATTGAAAAACTTTCTTTTATGATTTTATTTTATAGTCCATCTTATTAGCTTTATAAAAATACCAAGTTTATCATTTTCCGTTCACTAGACTAAAAACTACAAGTGTTTTACTAAAAGCAGATGCCATTACTTTAATCAGGATGTCATACTTTAAAATGCGTTTTACTCGAAATGTGTTTTTTGAAAATACTCACAAAAGAGGTCAGCGATTTCTAAAAAAGTTTTGAAAATAATTAGCTTAAATATTTTGTGTATGTTCTGTATAATAGTAGAAGTGTTTTAACCTACAGATTTAACAATCACTATTTCATTACAAAATTTGCAGCCCCTGATGTGAATATAATCACTGTTTTTTTAAGCAATTCCATATAATAAAAGATAAAGTGCTCTAGATTTTGTAAGAATTAAAATATCTTTTTTCCTGAAAGTCATTTCAAAAACGAATAACATAGCAGCACATCAGAATTGAAAATCTGTTTATAAATATTTAGTACAGAATAGGCCACGTTTATGTTATTTTTGTCAATTTTTACCCCTTTTTCCCATTTTAGTAATAATAATTTCTTTTTCTATTCATAATTTTAGCATATTTTTCTTAAAATGTACTAAACAAATCTAAAACCAACAAAAAAAAAAATCCCCACATCTCCATTTTTATAAAGATTCGTCCCAAGTAGTCGAATACCTTAAAAAAACAATATATAGGATTACATAACAGCAATATGCCGAAATCCTTGTCAATTCTACAGAACGAGAGACCTTTCGTAAAAAATATATATAAATGTTCAAAATTTCTGTGATATTTAAAGACAAAAATTCCAAAAATGAATTAAGAAAGTCGTATTTGATGTACTGAAAATAAATTCATCAGAGAACAAGAGAAGTTAGATATTTGATTCTTAATCTACTTCGGTATCTCTATCAAGCAAGTAGTGACGGACCTCTTGATTTTGGTTATAAATCAAGTGACGAGGATGACACCTGAAACGGGTGAAACCTCCCTCTCAAAATTACCACACCATACCAAAGGAAGGGTTTCGAGCCTTAACAGGTTTAATGTGCATCAGCCCATCTACATGGCGGGTCATTTGTGGTACTATGATTCGAACTAATGACACTCTGGCCACGAGTCCGTGACCATAATCACTAGGCCACCCCAACCACTCTACAAGGCAGATCTTCAGTGACACTAGACTCAAACTTATGACACGCTATCCACTAGTCCATGACCTTAATCACTAGGTTACCCCGACCACTCTACAAGGCAAATCTTCAGTGACACTATACTCAAACTTATGACACGCTAGCCACTAGTCCATGGTCTTAACCACTAGGCTACACCGACCACTTTACAAGGCAAATCTTCAGTGACACTATACTCAAACTTATGATATGCTGGCCACAAGTCCGTGACCATAATCACTAGGCTACCGCGACCACTCAACACTGAGGGAGTGAAATAGGAACCATAATCAGTGAGAATAAAATGAACTCATATTTAGCTCAGATTATTTTACTTGTGAGAACGGAAAATCTGAAAGCAATTGACGCTAAGAGCATTTGTTATGTAAATAAGCAGTTATCATCCATCTCGTTTGATGGGCTGAATATAAACTACAGAATTGCATAACACTTCAACATAATTACAGTGTTTCTGTTTATAAATATTTCAGTTTGTGTGTACGTATATATATTTTGCCTTCAGTGCGTTGGTAAAGCTTGATGAATATGCCCAAAACCATCCATCACCTTGCAGTCGCAAACATGATGACAGACTTAAAACGTTCCCCTGGCGGCAAATACTCTCAGCATTTGATGGTAGAATCCATAGAGGAGATATGACGTTACAAGAAGATTCAATAACAAGATGGAGTTCAATAAACTTTTCGATGGTCATGCATGCTTAGAAATAAGTGGTGGTCATTTTGCACATCTCTCATGTAAACAATGTCATATTTATCTACCAATATCCATATTTCCAGCCAAAGTTGTTTTTCTTGTTCTGGTCTTGACGTCAATCTTTATTTATCTTTTCGAAAGTGTATGGTTCCTTAGATTTTTAGAGCAAGAATTCTTGCTTATATTAGAGTTTATCAAAAAGACTGATATGAAACTGAAAATCAATGATGCTTGCATAAATGAATGTTCATACCTGTTAATTTTTTTTATTATTTATTGTTTTCCAAAAATTCGAATTTTGGATGATCAGCACAATATTAACAGTTACTTTTTTCAACCACACAAGTATTTTCGATCATTTCAGTATCAAAAGACATTTTTTAAAAAGTTATATTAAGCTGCAAGTATATACCTTGTAAATGTTTGAAATCCAATGGTAACTTTATATTAAATATTTTAGGCAACCTTTTGATGTATGTAAAGTAAAAAAAATTAAAAAGTTCCAACAATGGGCATTTTTATTCAAGAAATAATATAAAAGCGGCTTATTCTGTAACAAAAGTTTATAAATAAATTTTCAATCTTTCTATTCTGATGTTATCTCTATTATCTCTATGTTATGATATCTTCTCTATGTAATTCATTTTTGAAATGACCTTCAGGATAAGAGGTACTTTAGTTTTTACAAAAACTAGAGCACTTTATCTTAGTTATTATATAAAATTGCTTAAAAAACAGTGATTATATACTAACATAAGGGACTGTAAATTTTGTAATAAAATAGTGATTGATAAATCTGGAGGTTAAAACACTTCAATTATTAAACAGAACATACAGAAAAAATTTCAGTTAATTATTTTGAAAACTTTTTCAGCAATCGCTGGCCCCGTTTGAGCATTTTCAAAAAAACACATTTCGAGTAAAACGCGTTTTAAAGTATGACATCTTGCTTAAAGTAATGGCATCTGCTTCTACTAAAACACTTGTAGTTTTTGTTCTAGTGAATGGAAAATAAAAAACTTGGTATTTTTATGAAGCTAATAAAAAGTTCTATAAAATAAAATCATCAAAAACATTGTCAATTTTTGGCAAAATTCACAATTTTAGGGTAGTCGGATACCTTAATATCAAGACTTTTGTGATACCTCTGAAATTGAATTATATATTTTTAATGAAATATCCTAGATCTATGAAAGTATGACATGGTGTACGTGAGAAGTGAGTTTGGATACCATCGTGATTCAAAAAACTTCAGAAATAAGTTCTGGATGTTACTCTCGTTTTTAAGCAAAAATAGAGAAGTTTTAATTACATTACTGCTTTGTGAGTTACTTTATATTATAAATACAAATATATATATATATATATTTAAAACTGCGCAATTTGTTAAAGTATATTTTGCGATAATTAAGTGACAAAATAGAGAAATAAATTTACTTCTGGCAGCGTACTTGATATTCCTTAATCAAAATTTTAGAATACATTGACATTATTGAAAAAGAAAATTATATTCACTTTTACTTAAATCCATTTCAATATGTTGAGATCGACGCAACTGAAAAAAGTAATTGAAAAATATAAAATTTTACTAAGAAAAGAATAATACAATTCTTCTCTTTCAATATACGACAAAAAATGGAATATGTAATTAACTTCGTTTCACTACAATGTATATATTTTTCAAATTCTATATTTGAAAAATAAAAAAAAAATGAGATGCATAAAAATGTTAGAAAATTTATTTATGGAATAAAGGATGGATGTTGGAAATATGGATCAAAACCATTTGAACTTTCAAAATTTTATTCATTATTCTAAAAGTAATTTTTTCCCCTCTGAAATATATCATATTCACGTTTGTACTTTTAAAAAGAAGTCTTCATAATTTTTTTTTTCTGAAATGTTTTTTGAAATTGACAAAAGTCTCCATAGTGAAGTTAGGGGTTTTGAATAGATATGATTTTATATGTATATTCTAGTCCTTACCTACCCGCTTCGCTGAAGTTTTTATTGTATTGTTTGACTATACAAAATAAACTTGGGAAATATGGGCACCAAAATACTTAATTGAAAATATACTACACTAAAACACTTTCCATTTTTCTGAAATTAAGATATTTCAAACTTTACAGTATGGTCTTTCTAATGGTATAAGAACAAATCTTTAACTCTTGTTGCTTGAGTATAAAGAAGCTCCAATCAAATTTCACAATTGTCCATATTTGGTTAAAATTTAAGATAATATGGGCACAATTGTTGGAAATATGGGCAGATTGCAGTATAAAAAAGATAACAGAATCTGCCATCGATACGTTTACTTTTTCCAAACACACATACATTTTTAAACGAATTAGATTCTTGGAAAATGATAAGAAGCAAATTTAAACCTTTGTTATTGAACAAATTGTATCACAAAAAAAATGTAAAAGTTTTTATTTATAAATTAAATATAATTAAATGTTGAAAATCTGATAAAATATTAAATGAACACAAACTATTACAAACTTTAAAAAACAACAACATTTAACGAGGACTTGCCCTCGTATCATATGCTATATTCATTACAATAGAAGAGTCAATCTCTCTAACTAGACACGACACATTCCTCATGGAATTAGGGTGAATAAGAGCCACAACATTGTACCCATTACTGTCCTTGATTTTCATCATAATAGTTAGCACAACAAACAGAACAAATACAGGATGCATTCTGTTTGCTGGGACTTACCTGCTGCTCTGCCTTTTGCCTTTATGCCTTCTCTACGACCTCCGTTGGCATAACTTTCTTCTTCATAGAAGTCAAAACTTCTGCACTTGTCAGCTCTCTTGCAACATTCTTACGTTTTCTGCGGTTTACGCAGGTTGGTTTCAGTGTTGGAACTAGATCCTCCAAAAATGATGCTGCTGACGGTGAGAATTACGTAACGACAATAGATGAGCCATGTGGTGCCAAATTTAGCCAAAGTTATTATAAAGAAGAGGTTTGTCGAAGGAAGATGAAATCAAAGGACTTGTAGCACGAGAGGATGGTCCAGGAGTAGGGTTGGTAAGTAAATTTCGCACTGCCCATATTACCCTTAATTTTACTGCCCATATTTGCTCTAGTGACATTATTCATTAGATGGCTTTACTGTTGTCGAAGGGAGAAAGAACGAAACCACCCACTCCACCAACGCATACTATACTCACATAAGATTACAGCCATTTATAGGTTTCATGTACAATTAATTAATTTTGCGTGCTAAATCCTAAGTAAGATAATTAAGATATGACAACAACCCAATTTGAAGTATCAGGTAGTTGTACTGACATTAAAGATGGTCTTTTTGAACTGCACTACAACACAAACGAATCACACAGTCGCCATGACGCTTGGGCATTACCAATGCCGCAGTGCGAATGCACCAAATCAAAAGCATTACGAGCAATATGGGTATTTGCTAAAATATGTCCATATTACTTTAGTGCCCCTATTGCTTACCCTATTTTTCTTAAAGTTAACTTTATCTAAGTAGTCCTATCATCAAGCTTTTAATGTATTGGAAAACATTTTTATATATTTTCCCTCTAGATTTAAAAAGGACAGGAGCCTAATTTCAAAAACTAAAGTACACTTATTTATTTATCTTAGGAAATGATTTTCACAAACCCCATTTTTAGTGGATCTCTAATCACAAAATGACATATTTACCAAATTTCGAATCTGTAGGGGTCTAATAACCGAAAAATGGGAATTTTTATTGCCTACGAGTTTAATGCCCCCGTAAACTAAACAACTTCAAAGAGAGATGATTTTAGAAAAACTCGTTCTTAGCGGATCTCTACTCAAGAAAAGAAATATTTTTACCAAATTTAAAGTCTGTTCGTTTAGTAGTTCAAAAATGCGATTTTTTTTATTTACTTATAATTTCCCCATAGAACCCCTTTGGGTATAGATTTCCGCAAAATTCATTCTTGGAGTATCTCTACTTAACAGAAAGAACATGTCTACCAAATTTCAAGTCTGTAAGTGCAATTGTTCAAAAACATAATTTTTGTTTGTAACACTTCCGCAATCTTCCCCTCCCTTTTGAGATTAATTCTCGAAAACCGTTTCTTATTGGACCTCTTACTCAACAAAAGAAACCCGTCTGTTAAATTTCAAATCCGTATGCCTTAGATACGAAATTCTCATCAAAAAAGTTTCTCATCACGATATCTAGTTCCGGAGATATCGTGATGAGTAAGTGATTGGGTCTCTTTTTTTCTCCTTTATATACAGGGCAGTGGCGTAACGTACACCCCCTCAATTCCCGTATCACGGAGGGGCCAAAGGTTCTAGGGCGTCCAAAGCTTGACTGCCTCCAAGTACCTACCCTTTGTAAAATCCAACTTGTGGGTCCCAAACCTGACTTTGCAGGGGGCCCAAATGTTCTCCATTACGCCACTGTAATGAGAAATGTACCAATTTTTTTTCCAACATTGATCAACCGCACATTCACGATTGCTGTGATGGCGACAATGACAGAGAAGAGTTTTTATGTATTTGAGTATGCACGGGTTTCTTCAGTTATTTCGGGGCAGCGTGCATTAGAAATCGCTACGGTAAAGAAACGCCATCCAACAAGAGTATTCTGCAATAGTATCATCAATTTGAGAAATCAGGTTGCTTGTGTAAAAAGAAAAGCAGTGGTCGGCCAAGCATCCTGGAAGAAGCAATGGAGAGGGTGAGGCAGAGTTTTGTTCGAAGTTCACGGAATTCTACGAGAGTTTCCGCCTGTGAACTCGGAATGCCTCAGATTTTAAAAATTTTTTAATTCCAAGCCGTATCATTTGCAATGGACACAACAAATAACATAGGACGACAAGTAAGCCTTTGCGCAGCTTTACAAACCATTGATAGAGTGATGCTACAAAATGTATGGAACGCACTGGATTGCAGATTGGACGCATGCCCTGTAACAAGAGGGTCACACATCGAACATTAGAAACAGAAGAAAAAACTTGGTATATTTCTCTTTAATTTATGTATCACTTATTGTTAGGGCCATGAGTAGCCTAGTGGTCAGAGCATCGGACGCCTGACCGGAAGGCGTGGGTTCGATGCCCGATGCCACCAAATACTCGCCGAGTGCAAACGGAGAACGTGCTCGTTAAATCAGTGGGTCCGAATGGTGTCGCCATCTATCGTGAGCAAAATTGTGCTGTCACCTTCATGGGCTCAAATCTTAGGTTAATGACAGACGTATCTCTGGCCCGTTGCCATGATGAACTTCGTGGGCCTCGATCTGACTACGTCAGACAGGTGGCATAAGCAACAACAACAACATCACTTATTGTAATATGGTGCAGTAGTTTCAAAAATATGATGTTAGGGTCCACTGCACCAATGGTTTTTGGGTCCACTGTATTCACCCTGTTTATAGATGTATTACCGATCTAAATCGTACTGTCACCTGCACGGTGCTCGAAGCTAAAAAAAAAGCTAACGACAGGCGTACACGTAGCTCCTTGCCACGATGAATTTCGTGGGCGGCCTCGATCTGACACCGTCAGACAGGTGGCATTAGAAACAACAATAACATAGATATATTGCATAAGTTTGTTAGTATATATAAAATATATCCAACATGAAATTTCGTAAAATACTTATTGAATTCTAAGAAATTATCAATTAAGACGACGTTTTAAGGCTACACAGTATCCTTTCTAAAAAAATTGTTTTGAGACAGTAATAGTAAAAATAATTTATGTTTTATATTCAGATTATATTATTAAGTTGATTCTGAAAGTAAAAAGTCAGTTTGTAACCAGACATTGTTTTGCAATTTTAAAAAATTAAGAATTTTTGAAGTCTTCTCAAACTTTTAGAAAATGCTCACTTTTTTAAAGTCATTTTAAGTTATTTATGTTTCTTAGATTATTGCGAAGAAAGTTAGTATGGATTTGAAAATCAATCTATTCTCTTGTTTATTTTTAATAATTATTTTTCTTGAACAACCTGGAAAAAGCAGGAAAATTTTTAAATAGAAAGTTTAGCATTTTTAAAAAAAAAAACTAGAGATCTGAACCCATATTCACACACACACACATAGTAACCTTTATCGAACATACATTTGGGAGTATATACAAAAAATTTCAAGGCTCTATGATGAACAGAAAAAAAAACCTTAGGGAATAAAAAACACATATACCTTCAAAACTGAAAGTCTGAGAAAAACGCATTTAAAGTTTGAAAAGGCATAAAATAAAAAGTTATCATGCCCGTAAAGCTCTAATTTTTTAATATAGTATTTTCCAATGTATGTTCTATATTAAAACACTATTTTAATTGAATATGACTGAAAGCAATTTTTTTAATTCAAAAAATATTTTTGCAAAATATTGATAGCACTTGTTGCGATGACAATTTATTCAGCTAAATCTTAACCTAATATTTTCACAAACTATTTATGTACATACGAATAATGATACTAACTTAAGCTAAAAATAGCCAAGTTTGTTCATAAAATTTAATTTTCTTCAGTTTTAAATCGGACAGTTTAGGAAGTTTTAGTACTAAAAAAAAACTTTAGACTTTAAAATACTAAAATATAGTACATATGTTTTATATAATGTAGTTTGGTACAAAGGAAATATTCAGTTTTATCTGCAATACTTGAATTCAGAATAATTGTGTTCTTAAGTCTAATTGCAGTATCGGCAATGGACTGATTTTTAGATACATCATTTTCAGTAGTATTCTATCTTTTCGAAATATTGTTTCTCACGGCAACCTGAGAATGTTTTGGACATAGCATTTTCTCAACAGAAAAAAAAATTAATTATAAAGCTTCTAAGTTATATCAACTTTTAAAGGCAAAAATTGGCCTTGAAATCAATTTTATGTAATTAATTATAAGAATTCAAAAACTCAAAGCTTAATCAAGCAGAAATGCTTTTAGTAATAAAAATTGGAATTAATAAGCATTTCACACTAAAAGAGTTCATTGTGCTAAGAAATATTTTTAATCAGTTCAATTTAAGAGTAGAAAAATGCTTTAAAATGAAACCGAAACCAAAACGCTAGCTCAGAAAACTTGAATTATCTTGAAAACTAATTTGTTAACAGATCTAAGATTTGGAGGCAAGCTTCTCAAAGATATAAACCACAAAAAATGCAAATAAATAAATAAATAAAATAAATAAAAATTAAAAATTATTTGGGGGGGGGGCGAGTATTATGAAATTTGTAGGTTATTGTGTAGCTTTAAATGTTTATATGTTTAAAAAATAGTTTCTTCTGTTACATCAAATGGTCATTCTGTTTTAACCCTTTATCTACCTACAGTACTTATAAGTACCACTCATTTTAAAATTACATAGAATAACCATTTTTACGAATACTTTGATGATTCTTAGCAGAAATTTTTTTTTAAAATCCCCTCTTCCGAGATATATGACAGCACGGGTTCTTTGATAAGTATTTTAGCGGGAAGGGTGAATAATTTTATAGAAAAAGTTGCGTTTTCAGCTGACATTTTGATCGGATTCGAAGATTGTCATTTTTGTTCCGAAAAAGTAATTAATGTCGAAAGGTAAGTGTCTTTTTTTTTTTGTACATTAATGTGGACCTTAGAAAACGATTTGACTATTTATTTTAAGTGAACAGTTTATGTAATTTATTTTACAGTTGAATATCTTTAATTAATTAATTAGTTCTAACGGATTAAATTTCCCAAAGTTGAGTATTTTGTTTATGTATATCCCTTAATTTTTAATGTAGGGATTCAAGAAAATATATTGCATGAAAAAAAAAACTGCATTAAATCGTAATGCGGTAGATAAAGGGTTAAAACAAACAAACAAAAATCACACAGGTGAATTGTTAGTGAATAGTATTCAAATAAAAAGTTAAGTTAGAAAACAAAATTATGAAATAAAATTGTGATAAGTAAATCTCAGTAAAATTATCAGCCAAAAGAAAATTCTTTTTTGTTCAAAGCGCATTCGGAGACGTTACGAGTTGATCACCGAAACAATGTGTGATTTTCCAAGACAGAATAAATCTCACCACTACAGTAATTCCAGATAGAAAATTCGGACATGCGTCAGGATAAACAGCAGGATTCCTTTTTCATCTACAAACCCTTCCAAATGACGCCCTCTCTTGTCAAGAGCTTAAATTACTACACACATTCTTTTTTCTTTCTATTTTTTCTCCAAGTCTTCTCTCAAACTTTCAGGCACACAGCGGACTTTACAATTTAAGAAGGTTGTAAATTCCTTTCGCTCTACATCCACCCATTTGTAGAGCTGGCTTTGAAGAAACTTAAGGTAGCTTCCAGCTTCCGGTCGTAAATTAAGCCTCGAGGCTGCAAATCCTTTTCTTACCATCGGCAAGTAAAGTGGTCTTTATGGACTTCCGATAGGAAATTCTTAGCTCCGATTCTATATCATTTCGTTCTTATTCCAAAAAATAGAAAGAAAATATTCGATTTTTTTGAATTCGGTTTTACCGATATAGATAGAAAATAACCTGGAAGGAGTGTTAGTGTGGGTGTGCTTGATGTTCGAGAAAGAAGTAGTATCATTTGTTTTTTATGGCTCTAAGTCAAGTTTTTGGAATAAACACCAGAAGTAAAAACATTAAATAGTTTAAGAGCTTTATGATCTTAACCATAACTTTTGTGTATTAAATGCCATTGGAACCATAGGGGTTTAGACAACTAGCGGTAAGAAAATAAATTGCATTTTTTGAAGTGTTTTTTTTTTGGGTTTATGGAATTTTTTGTTTCATTCCTTTTTTCCTCATGCTTCCTTTTTTTTTTTGTGATTCAAAAAAGTATCTTTCAATGGGCTTCTTCCATTATGGTCACATGATAAATATAATCACGTGTTTTCCATTTAATTTAAAACTGGTATTCGACATGTACTTGTTGTACTACTTGTAAAATTTAGAAGAAATTTCGCATTCAATAATTGGGTAAAGATGTTCAAGCATTAAAAGTCTTTAAAGTCTTTCAAAGTTAAAAAAAAATCTTATATTCTGCTTGTCTTTTTAAACCAAGTGTATTTTATTTACCTACGTATATACGTGTTCTTAGTATTGTCAAATATGTGCAACCAACTCTGTTTTTTCACGATTTTAAAATAGCATGGTACTCGCACTTAAAGAATTTTTTTTAATACAAATTTTTTGTTCCAGCAGGAATCATAAAAAAAATTTGGGGACTTGTGCCCTTTGGATGAGAACGATTTGAACGAGTTTATGAATAGTTTTTTTTTGTGATAATAAAGAAGTCGAAGGTCATGTTCAGCTATTAACAGTTAATTTAATTCGTGAGGGCTCGAAATTTTCTACAAGTATAGAACAACGTTTTCTTACTCGTGATCCTGACATAGAGCGTGCATTAAAATTCCAATACAATCTTTAGTTTTGTATAGCAGGATATCAAGAATTATTAAAGCAACTCGAGAAACAAAAAAATGATCGACTGATGATAGTATTTTGGATCCAGTTCGTAATATACGTATGTTTTTGTTACCAAGTAGCGATGAAAAGTTGTTAGTAGTTTTATTCCCATTTTCAATTTGAATTTTTGCACATGTTGTATGTACTTATAGACTAAATTTTTACTGTACACTAATTTTATTTTTTTTATAATAAAAAGGAATTGTTTGTGTTTTATAAATATCTAACTAGGATTTCATTCTTACTTTTTTTGCATGGATTTTGAGGAAAATACTTAGAGATTTTTCATCTTACACGATTTTTTAAAGTTGTGAAACATATCCCCAAATTTATACTATTTGTCGCTTGTATTTTTGTTAAATGAATTTTTTGCACGGTTGTCTAAGGAACGTATCTACAGTGTATAAAAAGATTTAATTGTATATATAAGGATATAACCTGCACTCAAAGAAAAACTTACGGCGGTTAGCTCAAATCAACCTTTATTCGTCATTTTTCTATTCCAACTCTCTTGCATTCAAAATTGAGCACAGTTACAATACATCAAACAGTCGAAAAACCAACAATTAACGAGATGTTTGCGCGCGTGGCTATTTACATCTGCTTTCACCAACTAGCTGGCAGGCCGATTGACTAAGTGTTCACGCGGTTAATAGAGTGCGCACTGTTGTGTCTTTTTGCCATTCGGTTACACAAGGAAAGTTTCTACAAAAAGCAAGAATTTACAATAGCGAACAACAGGTGCTCAAATTTAGGACCAAAAATTGTCTGGAAGACCTGACAGCGGAGTTGCACGGAATTTCTTACGTTCTTGGAAAATTTTGGGCATACCACGTGTTCTCTAGGAAAGCTACAAGTATTCGAGAGATGAAGTCTTCAAGTGCTGGAAGGGCGTCTTGTACACAAACCTCTTTATGTGATCCCAGAAGAAGTCCCCGCACTTTCGAACACCAGCTGCAGTACAACCTTTCAATAAAATGCTTTTTGTTCCATTAATGTGTTGCTGTTTATGTTCCTTTTTTCTGCGTCTTTGCAACATAGCTCGCAACTACGCGACCCTGCGTTTATGTGTGATGCCGAGTTATCTTTCTACCATCTTCACACTCTGCAAGTTTATCTGTCTGGTAGCGAATCACTATGAACATAAAAAATTTAACAGTAACATGCAAAAAAAAAAAAAAAAATAGAGCAATATACACAAATGCATTCAGAAATTTTTTGTAGTCTTTAAAAATATTTCTGATTCTTCAAAGTGGAATTTTAAGTATGAAGGATTAAATATTAAAACGTGAACTTGTAAAAATCCTCGGTATGTAAGCACTTAATTAATATTATTCTTAAGTAAAAATTTCTGGCAATTATACAAATTCCTACAGATTAATTTTAACTTAACATATTTAAAAACAAACTTCTCCAAATATTTAATTAAATAACTTTGCAATACTGCTAATGCTGCGTTCATAAAAAAAAAAGGTTCTTAGCACATCAAAATTAATTAAGACTTACTTAGAGTCAGCCAAAAGCAATTTTTAAAATACAATATTTTAATATTTCGTATAACCATAGCATGAATAAACTAAAAAAAAAGTAAATTGGAAAAGAATATTTATACCTGTCCCTCAAACCTTATTAAAAATAAATTCCAGTAAATGTTTTTTTTTTTGGAGTTTCCTCCTCAAGAATCGATTTTTATGTAAAGCCCACAATATATGGAAATATTACGCGAGGAGTGAAATTTGTACAAACGTTAACAAAAATGTGTTACGCTGTGTTCTGCGCACGCGCCAAGTTGCTGCCGGAAGGAAGAACTACATTTTCTGCTTTTTTAAAATTACAATAATTTTTTCCCCACCTAAATCAGACAAAAAATAATTACGGAATCAGAAAAATCACTTATTTCGCCACGATACGGTATATATACATATTTTTTTTTTACAAAATTACAAAATTTTGCATTTTTCACGATTTTTTCTAAAATGAGCCAATACGAATGCGTTTTTATGAAAAGAGTTTTTCAATCGTTCTATAGGAATTTCTTACCAGCATAATGTATCGAAATTCTGTATGAAAAAGTTCCTACTTTGTTCTTTTCGTATCAGTGATTTAAAATATGAAATACCTAAAACTTTTTTATTTTGCGATTTTTCCAAAAAATACTCAAAACTTTGACTAAACATTGAATAACTTTCTTATTTATAAACATAATCACACGAAAATTTTTTCTAAGTATCAAATATTGTTATCCATGTTTCGTTCAAAGATTGAAACAATTGCTTAAAAATTACGGATTTTAAAAGAACTTTGGTTTTTTTTTATCTAATACCCTTTTTACAAGAAATCATTTAATTATTTTTTTCTTATATTATTGTTTATATAAAAGTTACCGTTACTTGTTATATATAAGGGAGATATCTGGAGAGTATAATTTAAAAATCAAGCCCTCAAGAAAAATTAAGCTTAAAAAAAAATTCTCAAACTAGATTTACTAGCGTTTCTCCGTTTAGCGTAATTGGTGCTAAAACCGGTTTTCGAGCCAAGCGACAATTCATGCCTTAGTTCTTTGTCAAAGAATTGGACTTAAATAACTGAAAATCGCCAAATTTGGCGGTATGTATTTACTACTGTTTTTGTGCGTTGAATAGCAAAGTAACGAAGAATGATTATCAAAAATAAACTTTGTTTTAACAATATAACCAATATACTCCTTTAGTATATTCTCTTTGTAGCGGTATCTTAATAAGTCAGTAACAGCCTCTCTGGACAGTATTGATTGAGTTTACCAGGCTTTCTACTGCTCCTGTTACTACAATTGATCAAATTATGATCAATAAAATGAATGGAGGGAATATGATTCTCTTTTTTCTCAACTGCCAAAGTCTCCGAGAACATACACGGGATCTCCGTGGTTATATAGTGCAAAAAGCACACATTTTGATATTATCAGAAACATGGCTTCGATATGAGGTATTAGTAGAAATTGAAAATTTTAAACGTATATCAAATTATCAAAACGTGCGCGATTCATAACATAAGTTTATTGGCAATCACGATGTTTTTGTGAGAATAAATACCCAGTACGCGTTAGTCAAACTAAATATAATTTGGGAGATATATGTGCCGCGAAATGCACTTTACCTAACGGTAAACCCATTGTTGTCGTCAAAGTTTATATTTCTGTCAATCAGAATGTTACTGACATTATAGATTATATCCACGAAGACATTATAGGCATAAACAGAAGGCAGTTCTAAACTACTGGGGAAACAGTATCATGTACTTCCATTTGTACTTGGTCGCGATTTCAATAATGATTTCGATAAAGGTGAAGGATTGAGATTAGCAAAATTTTAAAAATCAAAGCTTAGTTTTGATTTTGTTTCTGGTAGAGCACTGGAGATAACTAGGTATTGTACAACCATTGATGCGATGTTTTCACGATTTGTAAACGTATCTACCGCCAAGTTCGGATATCATAATTTAGTTACCACAAGCCTCTTGTGACATTGATATAATAATGATATATATATATATATATATATATATATACAGCACTCTATTGATACTCTTTCAGCATCAGTTCAGAGGGCACCGCGCACGTCACGCATGCGCGGTGGCTCTGAAACTTTACTATTTTACGTAACATCCTATAATTGATATTCTCTGCGAAGTTCATTTAGTTCTGATGATCCCTTCAGGGTGTTGCATTTCTTACAAACAGCAGTGTAAATACAATTAAATTAAAGTTATTAAATCAAAATAATCTAAAATATAAACAATCAACGTCCTCCCTCAGCGGGCCGCGCTAAAATTACCAAATGGTGACCGGTCCGCGGCGAGCACTGTTCTTGGGTTTATATACTGTTATTTGTAAAAACTTCAACACCATGAAGGAATCATCAGAATTAAAGGAAATTTAATGCACAAACGATTTGTTTTAGCAGAAATAAATGACGAAATTTTCAAAGCAAAAAAGCAATGTTAAGTGTCAGAAATCAGTATTTGGTGTAGCCACCACGCGCTGCAATAAGTGTTGCTATACGACGTAGCATGGAGTCAAACAGATTTTAAATATCTGCTTATTGAAGAGAATTCCATACTGCTTGTATGTGCAGCAAAAGTTTGTCTTTTGAAGCTTCAGGACGCGGATCACGAGCGAGACGCCGACCAACCAAATCCACACAGGCTCAATAGGCGACATATCAGGCGAATAAGCAGGCCAAGGAAGAAGTTGCATGTGTTGGGCTGAACAAAAATCTCGAACAGTCTTTGCAACATGTGGGTGTGCATTATCCTGCTGAAAGATAGCTTTAGGAATGCTTTGAAGGAAGGGAACGACTTCGGGCTCAAGCACTTCATGGAGGTACCTGTTACTATTCAGATTACCCTCAATTCGTAGCAGCTCAGTTGGTATATGATACTAAATCGTCCCCCAGACCAGAACTCAGAACCTTCGGTCACTATGACGTTCGATAACGCACTCTGGAAGACAGCGTTCACCAGCATAATGTCCATTACGAATGCAGCCATGATGGTTCCACAAATTAAAGCGAGATTCATCAGAAAAGACAACTTGGAGCCAGTCAGCTTGCCAGGTTCTGTGCTCATGAGCCCATTGCAGACGCTGCCGTCGATGGTTTGCCGTGAGAGGGATCCTGTATAAAGGCACCCTTGCATGCAATCCACAGTGCAACAGACATCGCAGAATTGACGAAGCCGGCATTAGTACACTGTAGCAGTAGACCAACGTGCTGCCAAGAGCCTGGAGGAAAATGTACGGTCATTCATCGCGGTGCGGAGCAAGTGTCGATCATCGCACGCTAACGTCACTTTCCGTCGTCCACTGCCAGTTTTTCGAGTTGTTCGAGCTCGTCAATCCACTGGTTGTAAACTCGCATCAGTGTGGAACTGTTCCGCTGCACCCGAGCTCCTATTGCGCGATAGGAAAATCCTCCTTCTCGAAGGCCGATAATCCTTCCCCGTTGAAACTCCGTAAGTTGTTGGAATTTCTCCTTACTTCGTCGCGGAGGCATACTTAGGTCTCAATAAACGTTTGCTACTAACAAATAATCATGAACTGTTTTCAACGTCCTGCTACAGCCCTCTATTTATAAGCTTTCAGCATCAGTCCAAAGGGTGCTGCGCCCACCACGCATGCGCGGTGACTCTGAAACGACTATTTTACATAACATCCTGTAATTGATATTTGCTGCAAAGTTCCTTTAATTCTGATGATTCCTTCATGGTGTTGCATTTTGTACAAACAGCAGTGTAGATCCAAGATAATGACAAAACGTGATGAGAGGAAATTGAAGTGAATTGTGACGAAAAATAGGGAAAACAGACGATTGACAACACTACAAATTACAAAGGAGCTCAATTAAAATCGGAAACAAAAATCTCTCACAGAGCAATACAAAGAGAACTTAAATTTCTTGGGATTGAAAGTCGACGACCAACACAAAAACCTTATTTGTCAGCTTTAAATCGTGAAAATCGTTATGTTTAAGCTAAAGAATACAAAATCTGAGATGTAGAAATGTGGAAAGAAAGCTGTATGGACCGATGAAGGCGGTTTTAAACTTTTCACAAATGATGGCTGACAAAGAATTCGTCAGAAGCAACATGAAGCTCTTCATCTTGATTGCATACAACCAGTTGTGCAGGCAGGAGGTGAAGAAGCAATGATCTGGGGAACGTTAGGTGTGATTTCGGATCGGTCCCCTTGTCACACGATATCCCATCGCTCTAAAACTGTATAGACCTCTTTTAAACATAACCATGATGTATTTCATCAACCAAAATGACCATCAAAAAAGTCCGGATATTAGAGTAATCGAAAATCTGTGGGATGAGCTGGAAAGGTATTTAAAAGAGTTGAATAACTTTCCAACAAATGTCAAAGAACTAGAAGTACCACTTCATAAAGCATGGTTTGAAATTCCAGTAGAGACATGTCAACAGCTTATTACATCAGTGCCACGACTAGCTAATGCTCTACACAAAGCAATAGGCGGAAGCATCAAATATTAGAACAAGTGACAAGTTATTTCGCCAGTATGTTTAAGTTGTATTTTTTTCAATATATTGGAAGTAGAGGGAGGGGGAGAAATAAATTTCAAGTCTTTATACCCGCATTTTTTAATTTGTTTTTCAATTTAGTGTTTCTTTAAAAACAACGTACCTAATCACCTTTTCCACGAAATTACTCTACATTTTTATTTCGTCTTTGCTTCTGCACCTTGACAGAGTAACATACAGTCGTCCAGGAGTAAATATTGTTTCCTTCGATGTTACACATAAACCGACTTTTTCAAAACTCTGCACCTGTGATTTTTTTAAATAATCATGGAAAATGTGCCAATCTTACAGGGAACAGCAGTTTTATGTTTCAGTACGAATGGCACATCCAAGTACCTTCGAGTTTCCAGAGGGATCCTTGGTATCCGTACAATTTCTCGCCTTACTAATCTCTTGATAAAATTTCGCACTGCAGTATATTCTTATTACTTCCGAAAATTTTTTACTGCCCATCTTGTGCCATTACACAATCCCTCAGTAATACATACATTTCCTTATATCGTGATGATATAGCCTAATTTCAAATTCAAATTAGTGGGTGGCATTTCCGATGGAGTTAGTGAAGATAGATATTCAGGCCAATACTGTAGCATAACATTCTCTTGATGATTGCCATCGTCGCCGCTAAGAGAGTACTCAAATAAATTCATTATATCATAACGGAAAACTTTTTTTATATATAGAAGGAGAGAGAGAGATGAAAATTTTATTCTGGTAATGAAATTTAAAAATTTTTCCTCCTTCTTTAAGAACAATAATCTAAGATAATAAACTACAATTGCTGGTAAGTACTCTCCAGAAATATGTATACACAGAGAGAAAATTTTAAAAATATAAATAAGAAAACCAATACAAGAATAATGAGCTCTAAAACATAAACGCAAAAAAGTTTGTGCTGAATGTAAAAATAAAAAAAAATATATATATTTATAGCCTTCAGCTGATCGATACACTTCGAAGACAAAAAAAAAAATGCAATTAATGCTTCAGAATTTCTTTAAAGCGCCGGAAGGACTTTTCAAGTAACTTGGAAAATTCGAAAGTTGTTCTTTAGAAGACAATTAAGAAAATAAAATTATTTGCAATAAACTTTTCATCTTGGCAACCAACAAAGAAAAAAGTTAACGTTCATTAAAAACCATACTTTCGAATGTCAAAAATCTTTGAAAGTTTTCTTTTGCTTTTAACAAATAAAAAAATTATTAAATAAAAATAGCCGAATTATAACGAAACTAATTAAATGTTTTGGATAAAAAGCGACTGAATGTTTTTGTAACCCGGGAGCAGGTGCGCACTTGATACTAATATTAATCGCCACGCGGGGTAACTGAGTCACCCCAATCCTTTTTTTTTAAATGATTATTTTATTGTACAAGATAAAAATCATAATTCTAGTGAATAATTTAACGACGAGAAAGTATACTCAACTACTTTTAAGGAATTTTCAATTTTTCTTTGATAATTTGTGAAAAAATATCAATCAAACTGAAGCAAAAAGTTTCAAAAAAATGTGCGTAACTTTAATAAAGGACACAAATTACAGAAATTTTTTGCTAACATTACAAGAATGTTATTTGAAGGCTCTTATTTTCATATGTTGTTCTAGTTATTGTAGTTTTATAGTACTCTGATGATCGGCAGATAGCATGTTGAACTTTTTCTTGCTTGTGTCTTTTTGACGGGGGTAAATGTATCTTGTTCTACACTTATGGCTTCATATTTTTCTTGATGGAGTTCTTTAGGTAGCATTCAAAAATTTTCTTTTCAACTCAAACATTTCATGTGTGTGTCCAGCGATTTTCTTAAGAAAATTTACTTTCATTATCATGATTAATAAGCATTATTTCAGCACGTTCTTCCGTTGCTTGATCATTTTCAACTTCATTCTATAGAGATCGCATATACAATTTCTTTTTTATATTCATTACATTTATAAACCATAATAAGTCGCACAACAAAGCAATCAAAACCATTAAGTCGTATGTGTGTGTGCGCTGGGGAAATATATAGCCTGTTCATATAAAATATTTTGGTACAAAAGTAGTTGTGTGGGAAACTTCAGTCACCCCAAATACCTTAAAGTCGCAAAAACAAAAAAACAAAAAAAAACCGCTTGCTTTTTTTATAAAAGAGGGAGATGTATGACAAATGCATTTTAGTTCCTATAAAGACTGTCATATAGGAGGACACTGTCAAGGTAATTGGTAACAAATAAACAATTTTCCCAGAACTAACGATTTCGTGAGCCTGGGGTGACTCTGTGCCCCGTGTGCCCACTCCTGGGTTAAACAATAAGCACCATCCGATAATGAACTCAAAACTTTCATGAATTATCAAGACTCAATACATTATAAGCGAATTACTTTAATGAATTTGAATTTTGCTTATTTTTTCACATAAAAATAAAATTTAACAATTTCTTTACAATTTAAGATCAAAGCACTACTGTTACTATATCTTATACAGTAGAGTCCCGAAAACTCGGCCCTCGATAACACGGCCACAAGCTTGTAGTTCGAAAAACCCAACGTACAGAAATCATTGCTGCTGTCACAGTTAATGAAAAAAAAATTGCCGGAAAATGAAGAAAACACTGTTGAGAACACCGTACAAGATCCTAAAATATCACATAATGAGGGACTAAAGGCAGTCGAAACCGTCCTTCAGTATTTTGAACAAGGTGCGTCGGTCATGGACTTTCTGTTCCTTCGTCGTTTTCTTGATGAAGCAACAAAACGTAGAGTACAAAACGAAAGACAACCAAACAGTACGTATATCTTTAAAAGAAAGTAGACAGCTTTTGCGAAAAAAGTCGGTTTCTTAATTTACATTAAAGACAATTTTATGTCCCTTCTTCAAATATTTCTGAGGTGTGTCGAATCAGGTAAATTAGTGTATTAGTTAAAGTATGCATTAATTAATTTTAATTTTCCAGTCGTCTCAATACTCTATGTCTTCATAAAGTACGTACTTTTCCTTTGTTTAAAGGGGTGTTTGGGTAGTTTGCTTTTTATTGTATTCTCAAGCAAACAATGCATACAAGTACAGTGCAGTACTTTCTGAGGAAGAACTCGTACTTATATTCTTTTTAAATCCCATTCTCGATAACCCGGCATTTTCACAAACTCGGTCATTCTACATTAGGCTAAGTTTTAGGGACTCTACTGTATTAGGTAATTTTTTCATCCAAGGCAGGCCGGTCTCTTCTAACAAAAGAGCTTAAAACTTCTAAAGAGATCCCTTCCCGGAAAACTACCTCCCTAATACTCGGAGTTCAGCTGGAGCCAGAAAATAAGAAAAATTCCTCGTGTAAGAAGTTTTACAACTCATTTGATATATAAAAAATTAACATATTATAATCTATATACATGTGAGAAAAGCGACTCACTCCCTCATTCAGCACGATATCTTCGGAACTAATGGACAGATTTGAAATTTGGCATGCATAGGGAGGGAGTTGTGGGGGCGTTATAGATAAAAAAAAACCTAAATTTTGAGCTATTAGTCCTGGATTAAAAGGTTGGAAAGCATGTTTTTTTGTTGGGTAGAAATTCAATAAGACTGAATTTTGTGGAAATCGATTTTCATGGGGGTTGTTATGTTGTTGCTCATCCACTTGGCCTAGACCACAAACTAGACAAAGTCTATGAGACCATGTCGCTTAATTAAATTAAAAACAACATCCTCCTCATTCAATAATTGCCCTCAGAGGCACCAATACATGCAATGATATGGGAGGGAGAAGCCATAGCCGAACAGCGGCAAGAAGCATAAGTCTTCTCAGATCCATTAAATATTAAGCTCTTGATGTGACCAGTCCTAAGTCTAGATAAAGTGGTCGAGCAACTCTAGGACAGGTGCACTGTTGTTATAAGTGGAATAATTTTCCGAGTAAAGTATTCAATTATTATGATAATGTTAGCGTTTCGTTTTCCTTATATGGGCATTACATTGACAGATTTTGGTCTTATTCGGAAAACTTCTTTTTCATGCGTCACTTTTTATGTTATGTTATTTATTTATTGCATATATAACATATCAAACACGTGACACGTTTTATTTCGCATGGTTAAGATCTGAGTTATTGTATTTGGGTAATCTTTGAAATTTTGTGGCATATAAGCATCCTGACACCTTTATCATCGAAATATAAGTATCGTATTGTCTTCAACGGATATAATGAAATTTAATCTTTATTGATATATAATTTATGCTTTTTCATAACAAGTATCTTACTCTGGAAGGGTACATATTCCACTCTTATGCGGTTTATCCACTTTTTGCATTCCATTTTTATTTACGTTAGCTATTTATTTATTTAGTTTGAATATTCAAAAAATCACATAACAGACTATAGTTCCATTTTCTATGTGACTATTGAAGAAACAAGTGGGCTAGAAAAGTAACAAGGACATACAGATGAAACGAGAATTATTAAGAAACATTATTTTACTGAATTTAATTATTCGGCATATATTTATGACTATGTAATTAATATGTGCGGTGGTCTTCACCAAAGGACCCATTTCCTGCTAGGGAACTAGGGACGTCTCAACGGTCAAGTAGTTTCGTAGCTGGAGTTGATTGTTGGAGCACTTAACCCGTCAAGGCTTTTATCTCCTATCTTGAAGGTGTGGTGACCTGTAGCCACCCCTCACATTAATACCTTCCTGTCTATCTGAAAACCCAGTTATATGTGTAGGAGGAACTAAATGATACAAAGATATTATTCCAATTCAAACTGATTTATTGATTCTTATCAGTTATTACGAACAGACACAACACAATTCTAATTAAGGTATATAAAATATGGTAGAGTGCAGAGGTGAGATATATAAATACCGTGATAATATTACAGAACTTCAACTGAATCTCAGATACTTAAACGCCCCCATTTACAACTACGCCGCACACTAATATAATCAGATTTTACTTAATCAAATTTACGGTACCTGGTTTCTTAATGCTGCAGATCCTTCAAGGCGAATTTCAGGCACGCTATTTAGCTGGATGAATTGACGAAGACTCCACGCTCCGTAATATATAATTTCAATGATTTTCAATCTTCAATATCCCCTTCTCTTTGCGCACATCAAACGTATCAACCTCGCTTAACTTGCCAACAACTACGTGTCGACCTCTCACTCTCTTCACTTTACTTAACTTGACTTCTCACTTCGCTCCATTCAACTCGCGAAAACCGAATTTATATAATATTCCTTATTTACATAAATCGCGTTTGGTTTCTCGATGAAGGTTGGTTGAAATAAATATTTTGATTGAAAGGGAAAAAGAAGACATTAGTATAAACCCGTATAGATCCGTCACAAAGGTAAATAGATAGCATTACTTACCCATGTTTATAAAAGTTTAATGATTTTAAGTAGTATTTCGCGTGGGAAAGTATTCCAGACTGGACATCCCGACGTTTATGTTTTAAGGGAAGTCAAACTTTGATCTCCCTTGATCCAGCCGACAGTGAGGTGGCTGGGGCAGTTCCCACGCCAATCACCGGCTTCAAAGTCCACCGAGGAAGGGGAACTTGAACCAATAGAGGAATAGCTATCCTGGCTACGACCAAACAGAAGTAATTCTACAACACGTGTCACTTTTGTGGGCGTGACATATTCC
The DNA here is from genome assembly GCA_019973975.1 of Trichonephila clavata. Taxonomy (NCBI): domain Eukaryota; kingdom Metazoa; phylum Arthropoda; class Arachnida; order Araneae; family Nephilidae; genus Trichonephila; species Trichonephila clavata. The sequence continues at coordinate 43,224 of BMAO01037656.1, read as the reverse complement.
ACCTTTAAAGAGACTCTCGATACGCTAAGGACGATCATGGACACTAGAGAGACACTTTTACAAGCTTCAATACTCCACACGGTCTCTTTAACCAATCGACTTCCAGCTCACTCCCCTGTGGTCACACTTACTGTGTCCTATCAAAGTTCACATTTACGAGCATCCCAATGTATTCATTACGCCGCCTTCCTTAGGAGTGATCCGGAGTTCAATAGCGCTGTATCATAGCAATAGTAACCAGAATCGCACAACATGTCACTTCATAATCACATGATGCCTACAAACACGTGTTTCCAGCCAATCAGTTCATAAATTTATGTGACGTCATAGTCCCATGATAAATGCAATCACGTGTTTCAAGTCAAATAATTCATGCGCTTCGCTGTTGCCAACTTTTGCAGATTTTTTTAGAAAACCAGTGGCAGAGTGGTAGTGCATCGTGCTTCAACACTACAGGTCCGTGGTTCAAACCTCAGGTTGGGCAAGGTCAACTCAGCCTTTCATCTCTTCAGTGGATCGATGAATGAGTACCAAGCTTGCTTGGGAACTTAACACTGGGGGTTTCGCGTCAGACTGACCACCTGATCGGAACATCTTCCCATGCACCTCAGGGCCCAAGGTCACGTATACTGATATGGGCACAGTAGGGCTTGCCCCTCTTGGGCTGTTGCGCCACTGAGTTTAGATTCTTTTAAACATTTATTCGTAAACAAAATAAATGCACACGAGTAAATAAAATGCACATGTTTTAATAGTACACATTTAATAAAAATATTTTTTATGCATTTTGAAACACTTTTTGAAGAATCTTAATACTTGAGCATAACTACCCAAGTATTAATTCTGAAATTTTATTTAAACTTTACACGTAGAACAAGTACAAATCTAAGGAATTCAACGGAGAGCACGCGAATTGTATTTATCACGTGTTCGTCATGCAATACAATAAGATATGGAGAAGAAAAAATAAAAAAAGACCTGTTTGTTAAAAAAATTAAAAAAAAAAAAAAAAAAAAAAAAAAAAAATAATAATGATCGATGTTTTTTTTTTTTTTTTTTTTTTTTTTTTTTTTTTTTTTTTATATTTTTTATTACATATAAAAAAAAAAAAAAAAAAAAAAAAATAGTAAGTTACTGTGAATGTTATTTTTTAGGTTTAAAATTATATTTCAATTTTCTAATTATTCATAGTTCAATAAAGACCCTGTTTTTTAGTTTTTTTTAACATTAATGTACTCATATCTAGTAATGTTGCAAGTAGTGTACCGTGTCTTAACAAGAATTAAAATCAAATAGGTAAAACGCGAGAATGTTCATAATTAGTTATCATCTAATAACGAAGCAAACAAATATGCAAAAAAGAATATGTTTCACAGTTAATAGCATAATAATCTTTTTTTGCAAGAAAACGTTGTCTTATTTGTGGATTCGTGAAGATGACTTTTTTGGTTCGTTTTTTTCTTTTTTTTTTTTTTTTTTTTTCGTATGTTAGTCTTTTTTTTTTTTTTTTTTTTTATCTGCGCGTTTTTGCATTTCCGACTATTCTTAACAGTTATACGTCTTCAACTTCAATTTCGCACTTGTGTTCCAGAAGCTTATTTTTCTTCATATTACATTTTGAAACACCCCATTCTTTCTACACAGTCCAGCACGCTATTACTATTTTTCACGTCAGAGAGTGACATAATCTTATAAAGAATCAAAACTTCAATAAAATATTGATTGATACTTCTCCCACTAGGTGAATGTTGCGACACGTGAGCTTTATTGGGGTTGAATGATCATTTTTAATATTTTACTATTTTTTATTATATATATTTTTTTAAATAAATTTATTTGCAAAACTCCTCATGCTCCACATTGCATAACATGAGGCTTACAGACGTAAATGGTAACAACATTATAAAATAATAATAATAAAAAGAAACATAATAAAGGGGAAAAAACACAATAAAGGAAAAAAAAACATAAAAGAGACAAATCTAAATTAAAGGAAGGAGGAAATACACAAATGTAAAAAAAAAGGAAGGTATCTATAAAATTTTAAAAATCTATACAGTAAACAAATTTTTTCAAGACATTAAGGCTTTCAGAACACTTGACCAACAAAGACAAAATAGGTGGCCAGGAAATACCTAAGCATTTAAACTCCTTTTTAAAAATTTCTCTTTTACAACAATATAGATTACAATACAACAAGACATGTTCCGCGGTTTCAGCGTCCAGACCACAAGTATCATTACCAATTAAGTTAAACCTAGAAAAATAGTTCTTAAAATTACCATGCCCTGTTAGAATCTGGGATAACTTAAAATCAGTAACAAATTTCTTACATTTTAGCCTTCGATAAATGGTCGGAAAAAACTTTTTAGTCTACAAACCTTTAGGTGAGGCCAAGAATTTGGAGTTCCAGTTGGAAAGAACTGTTTCCGACTGGAACTCCAAATTCATTATATTGAGAGAGAAGATTTTGTGTTCCGGTTTGGAAATGAGACTGCATGATATCGTAGTATCAGTCGAAGTATTAAGAAACACACTGAGCACAGCGTCCCGTGTCAATAAATTGCTTCCATTTGAGAGGAACAACGACATTTCTTGTGTAAATTCTTTGAACAATAGTGCCTTTGAGGATTTTGTAAGCTTTAATTTGGCAAAAAGTGTACGGTTTTTCTCTATCTTTTTTGCATTGTGGGAATGATAAATAAGAGGAGTTTGGAATATTTTGCTATTTTATGTAATGAGCAAATATGTTTATGAAATAAATTTAAATTTGGTTCATTTTATGTTTTTTGTAAAATTAAGGAACACTTTTCCATGCTTCTTAAATGCATTTGAGAAAATGGAACATAATTAAAACATCCTTAATTAAGAAAAGTTAATTTATTTGAGGTATCCGAAGTACTTTTTAACAAAATAGCATATTTAAACATTATAAATGCTTTTTTAGGACTCAATACCAATAAATACTAACATTTAAATTAAAAATTTTTAAAATAAATTACTTAAATTTTACAAAAATCAAAATTATAAGCGAAATTTTAGCAATATTTTTGAAAAACTTCAAAGCAATTAGAGAAAAAAAGTAATTAACTTATATTAGTAAAAGTATTATTAAAACAAATTAGATGCATTTATCCAGAAAATGTACTAAAATTTTAACTAAAATTTGAAAATTTTAAAGCTGATTGAGTAAATATTATAAGAAATGTGACATTCTATATGTGAGAACATTTTTTAAATAACAAGCCATAACTCAAAACCTATTCATACAATAAAAAATATTTTACATTCATTTTACATTATATACATTCTGTAGAAAATAATATAAATATCAGGTTCAAAAAGCTTTATAGAAATACATTTGTAACATTTTGAGTTATTAGACTTGCCATGATAGATTTTCAGTAATTTAAATGCTTACTTCTGGTCGATCAAAGACTCACTTCCAGTTTTTCTAACTTTACAAAATTGATTGTAACTTGGCCTCTAGGAAGCGTAGAAACAAAACAAAGTATGTTTTGTAAAGCCAAAAGATCTTTTTATTCAATAAAATATAAAAAAAAAACAAAAATATCTGTCTTGATCGAATTTGGTGATTTTCAACGTGTTCGGATGCCTTAAATGCCATGTATTCAATTTGACGTTAATTTTTAAATACTACTTCTGATATCACAATGCGTCGCAACCTGAAGAAAGTTGCGGGGATTGTTAAGGACATCAAATTATTAGACATTGTTATAAAAATAATCACTTTTGTTTCAGTCTAATCAATTTATTATCAATTAAAAATATAAACCAAGGGAGCATTTTTATTTATCTTAAATTTATGAGTCAATTAATTAAACATTTATTTGATTTGATAGTAGAGCACTTTTCTGACATCTCCTAGGTATGCTGTATTCCAATTCAAAACTTTACATCTCTTACATCAACTTTTCCAAAAGGCAATTCTTTAATCTCACTTGAATAATAGCGTAAGGACTTACTCTAACACATCCACTGTCAGGGTTTAAATAGCACTCAAATTAGCACAAAATAAAGTTTTCTCTACGGAGGACGGTTTTAAACTCAAATCCCAGTTAAAGAAGAATTTCCGCAAGAGGATTAATAGAAGGGCCATGAATAGAACCCGTCACAAATGTTTTATTTAACACATCACTCAATAAGTCCTGGGCCTAACATATAGATGGCGCTACCTTCTAACTTTTCTAAGCCTAACCTAGTAGTACTAACTTTCAAACGGCACGTGTCAAAATTTCGAGAGAATATCTTGTTTAGTTATAAAGTTACAGTGGTTTTTTGTGGCAACAGTGGCAACTGTTTGGAAACCATGGATGGAAAAGAATGTGCTAATCAAACGTTGCTTTCTGATGGGGAAAAACACTGTTCAAGCAAAACAATGGCTTGATAAATGTTATCTGGACTCTACTCCATCGCAAACAACTGTTAAAAGATGGTATGCTGACTTAAAACGTGGTCGTACAGACACAAACGACGTTGAACGTTCAGGTCACCCAAATTCTGCAGTTGTTCCAGAAATCATCAAAAAAGTGCATGAAATCGTTTTAGTTGATCGTAAATTGAAGTTGCATGAGATTGCAAAGAATTTAAAGGTTTTAGAAGGCAGTGCATTTGCAATTTTGCATGATCATTTGTCAATGAGAAAGCTGTGTTCAAAGTGGGTGCCGCGTTTGCTCACTGTTGATCAAAAACAACAACGCATCGACGATTCAGAGCGTTGTTTGGAGCTGTTTAAGCAAAATAAACAGGATTTTTTACGTAGATAAGTGACAATGGATGAAACATGGATCCATTACTACACGCTTGAATCAAAAAGATCGTCAGCTGAATGGACAGAAGCCAGTGAAAGGCGTCCAAAGCGACCAATAACTCAAATGTCAGCTAGCAAGGTTATGGCGTCCGTATTTTGGAATGGTGCATTTAATTTTGTTTATGTATTACCTTGAGAAAGGCAAAACAATTAATAATGAATATTGCATGGCGTTATTGGATCAACTGAATGAAAAAATAAAGAAAAAAAAATGGCAGTTATAGAGAGACTGCCGATAGAAGTGAAAACTTAGAACTTTAAGAATTAAAAATTGGAAATTTCATAATGTTTGAATTAAAATTATCAACATCAATCTGATTTTCACATCTATTGACACTCCGAGCAACAATTATATGCATGTTTATATGGTTTTTTATTATTCAAATATATTACGGGCTGTACAAGATCATGACAAAATATAAATACAATTCAATTGAAATAACAATTAATATACAATCATATTATTTATGGATAGTATTTGCATTTACTTAAATTTCAATGTGCTTGATTTTTAACATTATTTTAATTGTTTGCATCATTGTCATAATTAATTTCAACAATACTTAGACTTTTTGTACTTTCACTAATTTGTTCTAAAAAAGATACAATAGGTTATGGTAACTTAAGTAAGAAAGGAAAATTTTTGATTCAAATTTATCTAAGTATCGCGTTAAAACTGCATCGATCGTCGTTTTATGTTTTGTAGTACTGAGTTTTCGATCATTGGACATATTTAAATTAAGTGTTTCATTTAGAAATTCAATTAGTGGTATATTTTTATCATCTGCAAAGTTAATATTGAAGTCTCCACTTAAAATCATCGGTACATTATCATATATTTTTCGCCAAATCTTTTTTCGAGTATTTCAGAATCTTCTTTTGTGTAAATCATCAAATTCTCGAATAAAATTTTTATCTGTCTCATAGATTTTTCAGGCGAAATATAAACGGCAACCATTAATATGTATTGCCCAGTCTCGGAATCGCAACGAGCAACGCATATTTCGCCTATATCAGAAACATTAACACCAATGCTTCTGTGAATTTAGTATGCATGTCCATATGTGAAGTGATGAAGCGTGACATATCTTGAGTATTGTGATAAATATCTACGCCTGCTGCTGGAACTTCGGGACTTTTATAACTTACAAGAAAGTTGAAATTCGGAATATCAAGTGGTACAAATTTCTGACAAAAGCAGAACATTTGACTTTTTTACGAAACGATCATTTTTTAGTTCAGCTGCATGCGCATGTAAACTTTGATGGCATGACAATTGAATGAAATAATCATGAATCATAATCCTTTCTTGCTGGAGATGAATTCTAGAAAAGTTTTGGTGCCGTTTGTAGTATCTTGTTTTGTACCCTTTTCAATTCTAACGGTAGATCCTCTCGAAGATTTGTTGATCTTTTATGATGTTTATTTACATTAATAACAATATTTTAAACTTCAACACATTAACCTTGAATTATTATTAGATTTTATAAAATTTTTAATTTCAAAAACCACGATAAAAATATGATTGAACGACTAGAAGTTTGTTTTACCACGGTAGTAAGAAAACGTCTAAGCCACTGTGCAATACTAGCCCAGATTGCGTGATGCATTGCAGAGGTTAAATATTAGAAAATAGATAATACAAAATTTTCAAACGCCAGAATAAATACGAAGATTTAAAATAATATTAAATAATATAAAATTTTCAAACGCCAAACTAAATACGAGTATTTAAAATAATTTTCTGTTATTTTTTTTATCTTAAAAACATTAGTTTATTTATTTTATACTCACTATTGTACTGCACAATGATTCTTCAATTAAACGATTCAAATAATAATCAAACAAAAACACTATTTCAACAATGCACTGTATATACACATAGAACTTTTCACTAAATCCATTCAATTTCACAAATAAGATATACACAGTACTATTCCTTTAGCTGCATAGCTACAGATATACTGCTATAAGCATGTCTGTAACGCTAACGCTTGAGATTTCACCCATCCAAAAAGTATTTAAGGCGGACAGCACACTGCGCATGTGCCAATAAGAGCATGTCGGTGACGCGAACCCATAAGATTTTCCCCAACCAAAAAGTGCCCAACGCTGCTAATGAAGTTTTCACTTCAAAAACGTCCTCAAATACAAAAGAAAAAGTACTGTTTCACCAAGACAATGCTCCGTGCCACAAGTCCATGAAAAAGATGGTCAAATTGAACAAATTGCGCTTCGAATTACTTTCCCACCCACCGTACAGTCAAGATCTGGCATCTAGTGACTACTGGCCGTTTGCAGATCTTAAAAGAACGCTGCAGGGAAAGAGGTTTGGTACAAATGTAGAAGTGATTACCGAAGTAGAAGCCTATTTTGAGAGCAAAGACAATTCGTTCGACGAAAAAGGTATTAAAAAATTAGAAGAGCACTGGGCTGCATGTATCACTCTGAAGGGGAGTATCTTGATAAATAAAGTTCAATTTTGCAGAAAAGGTGTTGTTTTATTAGTTAGACCTGGGACTTATTGAGTGATGTGTTATATTTTGTTTGTATGTCAACACTTACCATCCAGGATACAGAAGCTAAATTTGTAATTTTTTTTACTTTGCATTAAAATAGAGTTATTTCACTTGGGGATTCATGACAAAGTTTTTGGTATAAAAAGGGGCCCATAAGTAAAGAAATTTTGAGAACCACTAATCTAATGGTTCATTAAAGAATAAAAACTTTAATTTTCGGTTATAATTCGTATTTAATTTAGAAATTATCTACTCATTTTGAATGCACCAATGTCTTACACACAGGTTGACTCTCACTATGAGCATATGCTACCTAAAGAGAGGACATGCAATTGGGCTAAAGAGAACAAGATGAACAAGTTGATGGGACGCTCGACATAACCTTAATATTTATAAATTATCTGATGTGGAAATGGAGCACCAATGATTACAACAATTATTGATAGGCTACTCTGGCAACGGGATCATAGCTCATGCTGATTTATATCCCAACCATCTCATTTGTAGTAATAAGAAAGCGCGTTTGTGTGGAATTTTGCGTTCTTTTGACCATGGAGTTTCAATGAGGAAAATAGAATTGCTTTTAGCAATGAGCCCTGCTTCAAATTGCGCCCTAGTAACTGGCAAAAAAGTAGTAAGGACAACAGTGGAATTCTAACCTAACTGTCACCTGAGAAACAGATTGATAAGGGAGAGTGATGTCACTCCATTTGATGGCGGTACAGTTTGGTTATTTTTTGTGACCCTCTAAGAGTAAAGCGATACGTCGACGATATTCAACATTTAGTTGTACTAGCTTCCTGTTATGGAATTCGGTGCTAACATATCAACAGAATTATGTCTTGTTACAAATAGCCATTTTTCTATCCGAAAATAATAACTTTTATACAGTGCGTTCGTTCTGATCTAGGTGTGAGCAAATGACTGACAACAAAGAAAAATAGAAGCAAATAGAAGACTACTTTTTTGTGGCCCTCTAAAGGTTTTATCACACACGCATGCGACAAAACAACTAGTCTCTTTCGAACAACCGTTTCGAGCAGTTATAAAAGTGAAGGGTAGCCGTAAACAAAAAGATACGCTCTGTCAGTCGCACCGTATCTTTACATTGAAAAAAATCATCACCGATTTTTCTGCTTCGGAAAATGAACATCCAATATTATTTCTTTTATTACGCTCGCGTTTTTGTTGACGGTCATAAACAGCATTCTTATTAAAATATTATACACCATTAAAATATTAAACGCCATTTCTGAAGCGTTTGACGAAGCCGATGCTGTCATCTTTACCGCCTTCTTGTTTATGACGTAGGAAGACGAAGAACCCCATTGGCTGGAATTTCGAGCAATCTTTTCAGCTGACTAGAAAAAAGTTGATCGAAGCCGTTGCTACAGCAACTGAGTAGAAATTGTTCAAAAGGGGAGCTTGGAAGAAAAATTGCTTCAAATACGTAACGTGTGAAAAGGCCTTAAGACAATCAGAGCATCTGCTTTGAACAGTGATTTTTTTTCCTGTGCGCGATTAAGGATTGGTCACGTATATTCCACTTTTAGAAAAATAGATATCCTTTATTCTTTTCTTAGGGAAAACAAAGTGCCTGAGAGTGTTTTTGCAAAGATTAGAGATCAGATGTAGAATGTGGAAGAAGTTCCAAGATTTCAGAATTAAAATAAATTGAGCCTGAATTCAATTTGCTCTCTTATCCTATTACTGCTAATATTGATTGATAAAACACGGAACTTATTCAGTTATAGTCAAATTACAGTGTGAAAGAAATATTTAATGCTATGACATTAATTGACTTTTACAAACTTTTGCTGAAAAATTTCTTTATATGAAGAAATTTGCTGGGAAAATGTTCTTTATATTTAAGTAGACATTTTTCAGACAGTAAGTAGACAGTGAGCAAAGTTTTCTTGCATAAAAATCAACAAAAGTAAATACAGATGCAAGTTAGCTGACATAAACTTGCAGGCTGAGATGAAACTTTCAACAAGCAATCTAACTCCTGATTTAAAAAAAACATGTAGAAAAGTGTGATAGGGTACCTTTTTCTCATTAAGGTATCCTACTACCCTAAAACTGTGAACTATGCCAAAAATTGAACAATTTTTTATGACTTTGTTTTATGGGCCATGTTATTAGCTTTATAAAAATACGAAGTTTATCATTTTCCGTTTACTAGAACAAAAACTACAAGTGTTTTAGTAAAAGCAGATGTCATTACTTTAAGCAAGATGCCATACTTTAAAATGCGTTTTACTCGAAATATGATTTTTTGAAAATAATCAAACGGGGTCAGCGATTTCTAAAAAAAGTTTTGAACATAATTAACTGAAGTTTTTCTGTAAGTTCTGTATAATAGTAGAGTTATTTTAACCTTCAGGTTTATCAATCACTGATTTATTACAAAATTTACAGTCCCATAATGTGAATATAATCACTGTCTTTTTAAGCATTTTCATATAGTAACCGAGATAAAATGCTCTAGTTTTTGTAAAAAAGAAAATATCTCTTATCCTGAGGTCATTTCAAAATTGAATAATATAGCAACACATTAGATTGAAAAAATTGAAAATTTGTTCATAAACCTTTGGAACAGAATGGAACGCGTTTATGCTATTCTTTGTCAATTTTTACCTATATTTTCCATTTTTAGTAATAATAATTTCTTTCTCTCTTCTTGATTTTAGCACATTTTTCTTAAAATGCACTAAACAAATCTAAAAATAACAAACAAAAAAAAAATCCCCAAATCTCTTTTTTTTAAAAAAAAGTTTTCACAACTAGTCGGATTTCTTAAGCTGATTTTAAAATTAGATGTGATTGCATTTGTAGATAATATGAAATTTGCACTGTAAATCAATTGAATTAAAAAAACTCCACTGTTCTATTTAACTTATATTTATTGGTGTTGTACAATTTATACCTTTTCTGAGATGAAAAGTTAACTAATAAATGCAATCCTTTTAAAAAGGTGTGGTCCTCCGCTTTTCCAATGTGGATCCTGAGCCAAAACAATTGCCTAACTTATTACTAGTCATTTCTGTGTAGTCACCAGATCCACAGCTCTATCCTTAATATAAGGAGTTTAAAATTTTCATGGGTCTGCTCTTCCGCTCACCTCAAGATCTTAAATAATTGGCATGAGTTTGACAAGAAATCCCTCACAGGGATATCCGTCAAGTCTATAAGATGTTAAAACCGATAACAGTTTGAACAAATTGAGATGGATCGATACTTTATTGGTTAGTTATTATATCTGCAGCTATACATATCCAGGTAAAACTTTCTATTCCTTTGAAATTTTAATAATTACTCTTTCAATATATATAATATCAAATCTATCGATTTTGTTGCCCATTTCGGAGAATCACTTGTGTTGTTTTTCTTATCGTTTTATACACAGTTTATATATTTGAAAATAATAACACTACTGTGTGTTGTATGTGCTTCCTATAGTCTTTCGATGCTTTAATTTTTAAGTGATGTGTGTGTGTGATTTAAGCAATAACTAAAATAACTTAGAAACAATAACAACTTACTGTAGTTATTCAATTATTACTTTTTAAAACTAATTCAAACTTAATTTCGGATAAATATCAAAATTATAAAGTTCCCAAATCCTTTTAAAATAAAAGATGCTAAAAATCAGTTTCGTATTTTTAAATTTCATATTTTGTAGTGAGCAATAAGAATACTGAATTTTCAGAAGCAAATAAGGTACATAAGTAACGCTTATGTAAGCCCTCGTTACTTTAGCAGTCTTTCTGTAATTTAATGTATAAAAAACAGTGGGGTAACGTACACTCCCCTCCGCAACCCCCACATCGCGAGGAGGCCCAGAAATCTAGGGGGTGGGCCCTAAAGCCTGACTAATGCCAAGTACGTATTTAACCATTTTATAAATATTAAAAGCAAAATGTGACTTTGCAGGGGGGCCCTAATATTCTCCGTTAAGCCACTGATAAAAGAACTTTGAATCCAAAGTGTTCTTACAGGGACAATTCAGTTTTGATTTCAAATGTAACACATTACCATACAATTCAAGGTTGACAAAGTTATTTATATTTTATGTTTGGGTGTTTTTCTATATTTAATGTTTCATTCGTAACAAGTTTATTAAATTCCCGTGTATCTAAATAATTCGATAGGGAAATGATAAAAAATATTTGAAATTGGATTCTGAAATTGATAGTTGTATGCAAAAAAAGCAATATTATTTTCTATTTTGACTGAAATAATCCTCATATATTTTTGAGGGATATGTACTGAAATAAACAGATATATTAAATTGTGAATGTATTCGTTTGGCGGGAGATCAATTGACCGTACATAAGAAAATCTTATCGTGGAAATTAATGCGTTGGAAGAAACGGGTATTTGTTCAAAGAAGCAATACTTTCAATCTTGGATTGTAGCTTTTCCTGCATCGTTACATAAATAGTTGTTACATTTCACCCAAAGTGCAAAAATTTCTGAAAAAAAAACAACAACAATGCAAAACTTTCTTGTTAGATAGGTTATATAATCTTTCCATATAATTTCAATACTATACATTGCAAGCTTACAAATAAGTCATGCATACGAATTCAACAATTTTTAAAAAAAAAAATACAAGTCTGGTCAAAAGTTGCCATTAAATGGTATAGGTACAAATTTTTTATTTATAATTTTTATACGTTTTTAAATCCCATAATATGAAAATAAAAGATTATAATCTTCTGATATTTAAAGTAGCTTCATATTATTGTCTAATAATTAAGAAAAACAATGTGAAAGCAGGTTTATTTAACACAGACAAATATATAACGGTTTGTATTAATTAATTGCGTTAAATTTGAAGTCGCATTTGATTTAAATAATAACATTTTGAAACTTTATTTATTTAAGTACATTTTAACTCGAATTGTGAATAAATATTCCCTCCAAATTTATTTAATTCACATCTTTTGACATTTATAAAGTTTAATGGAATAAAGTGTAAATATACAGTTGGACATTAGAATCACATCACGAAGGAGGAATGATGCAAACGTCAAATTCGCAGGAAAGGCAGAATATACAGGAATATGCAAATGATTAGCATTCACACGCAATCGAACGACTCAGATGGGAGAAACGACGTCTAAAATCTAAAGAAAAGGAAAGTTATGCAGCAGATTTCTCATTCTGAGATCACATTGATCACATTGTGATCTGCACGTGAAAAGATCGTTTTATGCTTTGTATAAGAAGGAGAAACAGCTACCATCATTTGTTTGAATTCCATAATGGCAGGATCATGGCTTATCGAGAGAGTTGATTATAGTTTCAAAATATTACTACCCGTATTGATCGGAATCAAACGATAGTGGAGTGTCCAAGAACAAAACAGGATATAGGAGTGGCACCAAATCGTCTGTTGAGAAGAGCATTTCAGGTTCTGCAAGCAGCATCAAGATGGGCGTATTCATGTCTGGATGCCCCGAGGAGAAGGCACGTGACATTCTAGCACTCAATAACGTCATACTGGCCCTGCACTTGGATTGATGGTATGGGCAATCTTCGTGCAGGGCCGTTTTTAAACATCTGCGGCGCCCCAGGCACATTAAACTATTACGCCCCCCCCATACACTACTTCCAGAGCACACCCTTTCTCCTTCAGTTCCTTAAAGGTTTTGGTCGGGAGGGATTTTCAAAACTCTCTTATTCTTTTCCCATTCTTTGCTTTTGCTGTTTGGAGAGTCCTTTCATTATGCTCCACCTATGAACCCGTCGTTGTCCTGGACTGGCAACCAGCAGCCGCAAGGAAAGGATAGTGACATGGTTTGGCCAATCTTGATCATTTCTTACCTTACAGCTTCTTACCACCCACCCATTTCTTTGAAATCAAATTAATGAAATCGTTTGTAATAATGATATAGAGTATACATTATTGTATGAATTGTTTTCAGTTTGTTAGTTATCTTTTTAAATCGCTTTTCCACTTTTAGACATTCTTATTCTTTGTTGAGTCACTGTCATTGTACTTGTATAACAAAGGTTTTCTTCCAGATTCGATCAATGTAAAATCATTAATATCGTCACTGTAAGCAATTTTCATTTTAATATGAGTGCATATCAGCATCAAACTGTTGAGGTTTTCATTTTCCATAGCAAATCTCATTTCGATCTTTACTCTCTTAAGGGCAGAAAAAATGCTTCGTTCATGATTCACTAGACGGTGGTACGTTTGCTGTAATTTTAATTTTCTTCGCCCCCAAGTCTTTTGTGCCCTAGGCACGTGCCTAGTGTGCCTAAGTGGAAAAGCGCCCCTGCCATCGAGTACACGATACGAACACCTCTTGTTCTCGTCGCCAGTAATCTGAATAGTCAGATTACTGATTCTCAAACCTTAAGGCAGGTAGCCGTGCCCTACTTTCGAGACGTTATATTTCATAGTGAGTTTCCTTTGAGACGTTATATTTCATAGACCATATGTTGACCATCATGTCTTGACCTACCTAGACACAGAAGATGCTCGACTGTTGCTTTGAGCATTACGTTCTCCAAATCTCTTACCCATTGAAAACATCTGGTCATGGGTTACTGAGAGAATGGACCTCCACCGCTCTCCAACCATTGTTATTAATGAAATGTGGCGTAGATTTGAAACAGTATGAAATTATTTTAACCATATCTGTCATTCAAGCCCAGTTCCTGAGGGAAGAGCTATCTCTTCCCTCAGTGTGGGGTGGTCGGAAGGAAGACTAGCCCTATTCCAAAGTAATTTCAATTTATTTTCAATATCAACTCAAAAATCTAATAACCAAGTCCAGAGATGCACCCAAATTCTAAATACGAATTACAATAACGAGGCCGACGAGATACGAGGACCGAATAAACAGATCACTTAAGTCCAAGCAATATCTTCAATTCTCCTAGGGACATAATATAATTTAATTTCTACTTGACAAATCGTCAACTTTAATATTACAATATTCAGCTATTAAGTATACACGCCTTACTTCCGGTTTAATCAATTACTGCTAGACGTAGCAGTCTTACCTCTCTCTCTTTCTAATTTCTAGATCGAAAGTTTAATCTTTATATGCGAGATTTAATTTGCATACTCACATCTTCTTTGTAGGAAGCTTTTCAATAAAATAAATTTTAAAGATAATTTTTCCCTCAAGAGGATTTGTTAGTTGAAAAATTCCAAATAGATCCGTGACATACTTGATGCCTGACTAGGTTAGGATGAGCTGCCAGAGGCGGTAGTTAGTGTGCTAATTTCGTACCCAGTTCCAAGCTCCCCATATATGTAATAATGTTTACTTCCTACTCTGCTGTATACGCATAATAATTTAATTTCCTTCCTGTTGTATCCAATTTTATGATCAGCAGTATACAATAAAGGATTTGTGCTTAAAATGAAGTATAAATGTAGCGAAAGCGTAGGCTATATATATATATATAAATATATACTTGTGATTTTAAAAGCTACTGTTAAAATCCTAAATATGTCTTTTCTTAGAGGCAGTTACTGACTATTCAAGGAAATTTTATCGTAGAAATTTATGTATATAGGGATAATCATTAAGAATTTTCTCTAATTTATATAAGAAAAACAAAACTTTTTCAGAATTCTCACGGTTATCTGGATGTAAGACAGTTTAGACCAGATTAACCGAATTAGAGCATTTTAAGCTTTATGCTCAATTCAAAGAATTTTAAAAAATATATAAACTTCTGAAATGTATTCATAATATAAGTTATTTAATTACAGTATTACTGAATCAAAGATAAATTAGCATGATTTATCATACTATGAAAAATTCAAATCTGTGTCTTGTAGCATAAAAAGATCGTTTGAAAGACCAAAAAATTAAAAGATCATATTAAAATTATCCCACCCTAAAATAAACTATGACTTGTATTAATTTAACTAACCATATTGTATCTAAGTTTCAAATATTTCCTCTTAAAAATATTCAAGCTAAGCAGATACATGGTATCTTGTTTCAAGAATTTTACTTATGTTCTGAATTTAAATATTACAAGGTTCCTTTCTATAACTTAATTGTATATGAAATATATTTAAATCCTGAAATCAAAAAGTAAAAAAAAAAAAGATTTATTGAAAAATTACATTTTTTTTCCTAATAAATTAGTAAATGGAATAATGAAAAAATGTTATTTTGGATGTTTATTTTCCATATAATATCTTCTGCATTCTACTAATAAACTTTCCCAACACACAAAAGAGGTTTTAATTGTTTCAGAAAGACATTTACAAAGCATACCTTTCTGTTAGTGTGATAATTATATTAACAAAAACTAATCATGATATTTTAATTAAGCCATTTGAGCATTTATTAAGTACGAATTATATATTTTTAAAATGAACTAACATTTTATGTTCTAAATGTATCTTTCCCTGTATTTATGAAATTTAACTACGCATTCCTTTGGGTATGAGTTTAAATCTTTTGGATTCCCTTCTGAATTTAAAGCGAGATATTTCACAAGTTTCATTCTCCTGGTATACACCCTTGATAAATGAGATGAAATCACGCGATGTGTGTAGATTTCCTTCGGAGAGAAGACAGCCTGTTTAATCCAGTTTTTCCACTTTGAATATTAAAACGACGATAATGATCCGCTTTAGGAAAATGTTCTTTAGCTTAAGAATAAATATTCTTTAATGCTTCCTTCGTTTTGTTTTTCGGTAAATAATTTTCGCACATCCTTTGGATGTTTCTATAGATGTTAAGATATTCTTTAAATATAGTTTATAAACATGTGTGTGTGTGTATATTCTTTTTCTTCATATTTCTGTGTATTTTCTGAATATTTCTACGATTTTATATCAATGATTTCTAGGGAGCGTATTTACATTTGAAAAGATTATTATTGGCAGAAAATGACTTTTAGAAAAATAAAATGAGTGAATTGCTCTCAGAAATATTTTAAAGTGACTCAAAATATTAATAAGAGCAATTTCAAGCAAGATGACCGGTTAGTTCCAGGTGTAGTGATACAATCTATATAAGCCAGTAACAACCTCCGCCCATGATGATCATTTGGTGTAGTGGTTAAGTTACTAAGCTTCGGACCAAAGGTCCCGGGTTCTGTCCTACCGGATAAAAACGCGCCACGTCATTTGGTGACCCTAGCTTAACTAAGAAAAGCGAAACCTCTACTGATCTGTCGTGGCGCCATCTAACCGCAAAAAAAAGAGAGCAACTAAAGTAAAAAAAAAAAAAAAAAGAATTCGTCAGATAAACATGACGCAAGAGAGCAACCAAAGTAAAAAAAAATCGTCAGATAAACATGACGCAGAGAGCAACCAAGGGAAAAAAATCGTCAAATAAATATGACGAAGCTCATCTAACACACAAAAAACTGACCGCTCCCATTAACACTATAGCGTTCGTTCGCCTAACCAACTCTCTGGTAGGGGAGTGTGTAGTGATACAATCTATATAAGCCAGTATCAACCTCCGCACCAAGGTGATCATTTTGGTGTAGTGGTTAAGTTACTCGGCTTCGGACCCAAAGGTCCCAGTTTCTGTCCTAGATAAAAACGCGCCACGTCATTTGGTGACCCTAGCTTAACTAAGAAAAGCGAAACCTTTACTGATCTGTCGTGGCGCCATCTACCCGCAAAAAAAGGAGCAACCAAAAGAAAAAAAATTCGTCAGATAAACATGACGCAAGAGAGCAACAAAAAAAAATAAAATAAATCGTCAGATAAACATGACGCAACTCATCCAACACACAAGAAACTGACCGCTCCATAAACAAGTATATATCGTTCGTTCGCCTAACCAACTCTCTGGTAGGGAGTGTGTAGTGATACAATCTATATAAGCAGTATCAACCTCCGCACCAAGGTGATCATTTTGGTGTAGTGGTTAAGTTACTCGGCTTCGGACCAAAGTCCGTGTTCTGTCCTACCGGATAGTGCGCCACTTCATAGGCATAATTCTTTTCAGTGATAATTTGTCAAGTATTTTATGTTCATAAAAATAATTTTTTAAAAATTTGTATGCACAATTTTTATTAATTTTGTCAAAAATAATGGCATGCATGGTTAAACACTAGTGTCTATTGAAGATAAAGTTCATGGTTAAAAGCTAGAAGTAGGCACCGCTTGTTTTTGTCTTTATTCAATGGAACCAAGTCTTTTCAATTAACACTGAGTATTGGTTTGAAATCTTTTATAATCTTATTCACACAGTATGGGCTTCGCAAAAAATGTTTTAAGGTATCCGACTACCCTAAAATTGTGAATTTTGCCAAAAACTAACAATTTCTTTTTATGATTTGCTTATATGCCATCTTATTTGCTTTTATAAAAATACCAAGTTTATTATTTTCCGTTTACTAGAACAAAAACAACAAGTGTTTTTGTAAAAGCAAATGTCATTACTTTAAGCAAGATGTCATACTTTAAAAGGCATTTTACTCGGAACGTGTTTTTTTGAAAACGCTCAAACGGGGCCAGGGATTGCTAAAAAAGTTTTGAAAATAATTATCTATAAAATTTTTTGTGTATTTTCTGTATAACAGTAGAAGTATTTTGACTTTCAGATTTATTAATCACTGTTTTATTACAAAATTTGCAGTCCCTTATGTTAATATAATCACTGTTTTTTAAGCAATTTCATATAATAACTAAGATAAAGTGCTCTAGTTTTTGCAAAATTTAAAATATCTCTTATCCTGAAGGTCATTTAAAAAATGAATGACATAGCAACACATCAGAATTGAAAATTTGTTCATGAACCTTTGGTACAGAAAGGGCCACATTTAGGTTATTTTTTGTAAATTATTAACAATTTTTCCAATTTTAGTAATAATAATATCCTTTTCTCTTCTTAATTTTATTAACTTTTCTTATTATATACTAAACAAATCTAAAAACAACAACAAAAATCCCCTATATCCAATTTTTTTAAAAAAAAAAGTTGTCGCAAGTAGTCAGATACCTTAATGTGTGGTAGCTGTTTCGACCTTTTTTTTATTTTACTTTTTTTAAAATTTGAACATTTCGCATTTAATTAAAATTTTTTAGCATAATGTTTTAAATCATTCGAAAGAGTATGTTTTATTCTATCGGAATTTGTTTTTTTGGTTTGAGTTAATTTTATATAAAAAAAATGGTATGTTTAGTTTTGAAAAATGAGCATTTTTGACACATCCTTCTATTTGCTTTCAATCTAGGCTCTAAAACCTCAAAAACTGATCGTGACATTTGTGCTGTGTATGGAGAGAATGCTCGTGATTGGCGCGTCAAGCTCAAAAATAGTAATATTTGACCACAAAGAGGCACCCTTTTCTAGACTTCCGAGTTCGATGAAGAGCGATTAAACCAACTTCTCTGCATGAAAGTTCGCAACAAAGGACGAGGGAATTGGTAGATAAAATGTAATGCTACCACACTTCTACAGAGAAGTATCTTCACCAGATGAAAAAGGTTCAGAAGTACACAACATGGGTTCAGCGTGCTTTAAGAAACTACAAAAATCAAGGAGCCACCATCTCCGCTCGCTCGCCAACACTATTTCCTCAATCTTTGCTTGCTCGTCACCGCTCAACTCATAGACGCAAGAAAATTTCATTCTGTTTCGAATGCTATTCACGATTTAAATCACTAATGATGTAGAATAGAAAGCTTGGTTTGATGGATTTTTTCGATTTGAAACCAGATGTTTTTTACCTATGAGGTATTAAAAATCTTTTTGAACGATGAGAAGAAGTTGTGAACATTATTGATTTTATAGTTATTTTTTATTAAAAATACTCTTCTGAAATTTAAAAAAAATTATTTCCAATCCATTCACGGGTTTTGATTTCTTTTTGGTGTATAATATCATAGATTTTATCTATTCGTAATGAAATTCACGGATTTGTATCTACAACAACAGTCTTCAAAGAGGGACCTATAATCTCTGGTATCAATCGGTATTGTAGATCTTCATTCAATAAATAAATATTTCAGAAATATATATTAATAAAACATTTTCTCAAATATCTGGCTACATCACTTTTTTATTAATTTCGCATTATAATTCAATTCTATGTATAGTTAAAACAGTTGGTAAGATAGCCATTCTCTATTAATTTGAATAAAATTTAGACTATAAGAAAACACTGATTCCCCTAAAATTCTTCGAAATTATTTAGATTTAATAAATCTCAAATCGAGTGTAAATAGTACAAAACAGAGAACTTACTGCTTGTATCATATTTAACGCCATTCAACTCCGAAAAGCATGGTACAGTAGATGTGCTACCAGCCAACGTCGATGGCCAGCAAGATACACCATCCCAGTTGACTGTGCAAAATAGCTGACTTCCTAAAATATAAAAAAGAAATTTTTAGAATAATTAAAATTTTTAGCCATATATCCCATGAAGAATTATTTTAGTACAGGAATCGGCAGCGTTGTAGCTGCGGTGTGTCAAACCAATCTACAAATATGATTTCGGGTGTCGCATAGTGGGAATTGATAGGAAGCTGCACAGTAGGAAATATTTGAAACAATTCGATTTCCGAGACAATGCATACAGAGTTCGAAAATAGAGGTAAAAATTACACACTAAAAATTTTGTTATACATTGGTTTTTGCATCATTTAAAAATTTACATTTATATATATAACATAAAAATATAAACAACATACAATGTTACTCCTTCAATATAAATAAGAAATTAAAATTGTTCACGTTTATATATCTTTTAAACATATTTATCAAAATAAGAAATTAATAATATAAAATGTAAGTATTCCTTAAAGAAGGACTATTTTAATGCGAATTTCGTTCTTGTACAGCTATACTTCAAATCACAATATCACGGCTTTAATTTGTGACTTTAAATTTGACACAACTCTGAACATTCAGTTGTTAAACAACTTCTTAGCAAACTTAAATAATTTTTCATATGAGAAAACACTTGTTAACAGGGATTTGTAAAACTAGTAGCGTACAAAGACTTTCCCAATATATAGGGATTACTTCCTAAAAAAATATATATATGGGGACGAAAGAGCCTAGGCGTAATCTTTATGGTAAAAATTAAAATCTGTTGGTCAATGAGGGTGGGGTTGAAATCCGAAGCACCCCTTGTATATGGTACTGTGTAGAACAAAAAGTGGAAGGAAGAATATATGCAATTTTCTCTTCAAATAATTATAAGTCTCACCAAAAATGACTTCCAAAAGCTTAAAATAGCTGTCGATCAGTAGCGCACACAGGAATTTTTCAAAGGGGGGTCCAGGGTCGACAGTCCACTATTTTCTTATCATGCTCCAATACGCCGCCCAACATATTCTATTGATTTTGTCAATTCTCGATAACAAAAAACAGTAAAAAATTAATTATTGAATGTATAATTAGCATTGACTAATACAATTAATTTTTCATAACAAATACTTAATTAAATTTTAGGTACTATATACATAGGATTATAATCAATCGAGGAAGAAAATCGAGGGCTTGAGGGGGGAGCGGGTCCTAATCCGAGGACCCTCCTTCCCCCTTGCGTGCGCCACTGCTGTCGATTTATCGTCCGTATAATCGATTTAATTCAGTAAATTTTGCTTTCCATATTTCTGAATATGTTAGTTCAATAAGCTCTATTTCAAAGTTATCAATTTCTTTTCATTCAAAAATGGAAAAATTCATACTGTGGTGCAGAGTGCCAGACACGCACTCACGGGTCATGCACTCACATCGTACGCGTCAAACCCCACAAAAGTGTTGGCGTTAGAATAAAAGGAGAAATTAACATGGGGATTAAGTTATACCCTCGGTATAAGCCCGTGCAACGCCGGGCCATGAAAGCTAGTTGAGAACTATACCGCGTGCCAAATCTAGCTCACGTGCCATAGGTGGCAGATGCCTGTTTTAGCATATGAAATTCCATTCACTCAGAATTATGAGTAACCAATTTAGATAAGATAAACAACATCTTGAAATATATATTCTTTTCGTTCAGTTTTCACTTAATTATTATTAAATATGATTGAAAAATAAAAGAATTAATTCTGAATCGAACAAGAAATTTCAATTTTGCAGAAGTTAGTGACACATTTTAAAGAGCAATTTTTCTATCGGTTCGTAAAAGAGTTTAATTTTATTAGGAAGATTATAGCTACAGGTCAAACTCACACTCAAACATTAAAAAAACTACAACCAAGTACTTTGCATTAGTAGAATCATATACATTCTTGGAAATACACAACGATTCTTGATGACCCTGTTTTTAGATAATTCAATGAGCACTTTTATTATTGCATGAATTGGGTTGTTCATTCCATGACTAATTAATTTATTGAAATTAATTATCTCGCGCTTTCTGATGTTGAATAATGAAAAAAAACCTATATAAATGAGGACCGAACAATCATTAAGAAACCAGACGCTTAGATAGAAATTTACATTTTTATTGGTAACTCATAAATATGGTGCTTAAATTAAAGAGATTTATATAATGAAAAATAGATACTAGTTATTAAATACTTCTAAATGTAAATTTTCCATGGGAAAAATTCTGTTGCAAAAATTAAAAATAATCATAAAAGGAAAGAAGCAAATAATCTGTGATTTTGACTTATGGGGAACACGGAAAGGGGAAAGTACTTCAAATAATCTATAAACCTTTTATGATAAAAAAAAAATAGCTCCTCTGTTTTTCCTTTTTTATAGATGGTGAAATGTGCTGTGTTTCCGAACATATCAGTTATACTTAATATCTTGATGTCGGACAATATCATTTCTAGCGTTTATTGCAAATCAGGTAAATTATTCTTCTCCTATAGATCATTACAAAAACCATATTAAAAATACACAGGTTATTTACTGCGTTATTTAAAACACTCGGACTTCTTTTAAGTATTGGGTTGATGCATAATTATCCGGCGTTTATATATCAGCGCGTTTTTCATCAGTGAAAAGTAGAGTTTTGTTTATTATTTTTGTATAAAAATAATCTTCTCTGTTGTTTTAGAAAAATGCGTGTCGAAAACCATAGTCATAATTCGCCATATTATGCTCTACCACTTGAGAAAGGATAGAAAGCGGTACAGTAGTTTCGCGATCTCAACGAACTTTTTGACAAAGGAACAATCAGCGAAAATCAGTGTAGGGAGGGGTTTGCCCGTTTCAAATCAGGTGATACCAGCTTGGATGATAAGCCAGGAAGAGGTCGGCCATCAGATTTCGACGATCGGAATGACTTGGTGGCCTATGTCAAAGTGTGGATCGCCTCTAAGAATCGTGTCTTCTTCACTTGTGGAATTGACCGTCTGCCAAGCAAAATGGGAAGCAGTAATTAAAGTAGACGCGGTGACTACGTTCCCGAATAATCGTTTAAACATGTTTTTGTCAAATATTTTTACTGATTTTGTTAAATAAAATTTGTTGAAAAAACGCCGGATAACTATGCATCAACCCAATAGTAAATACTATGTTTTGTAAAATTTAAGCATTTTTATTCGTATAACTATTTTAGTTTAAGACTTTTTAGGAAAACACTCATATAAAACACAATACCACAATCAGAACAGTTCTTTTATATAATTAAATAATTAATTAGACTTATTTTGAAAGATAAGATGAAAGTCAACAGTTAACAAAAAATAATATTTGTAACTGCAATTGAACAATACTGTACGCTATTTATACGACGATCGGAATAGTTCGCCATTCTCTTCATCACAGGTCTTCACCTTAGGTTCCGCGAAACTCTTGGGTTCCCTGGAACTTAGACAGGGGTTCCGCAAGTGATCACTATTTGCTTAATCAATGAGTCAAAATTTTAGTAAAATTTTAATTTTTATAAAAGATCGAATTCTTAAAGGCAGTTTGCTTTAAAAATAAATATAAGTAACGATAACCTCAAAAACTCTCGAAAATTAAATGATGCAGTTTGGATTCAGAAAGTTGTGCATCTAGTAGGTATTTTTACCAATTTCGATGAGTTCATCACTGCAAAGAACACGTTTTGCTATTTTCATGTATAAAGTAAAATTGGTCATTTTTTTAAAACTAAAATTTTGGGTAGATCGCGTTTTGAACGATAAAACTGATGCTTTTATAATTTGCACATAACAGTAACTATTATCTCGATACAAATGTTAAATTAGTTTGGTCCATTATTTATTAGATATACAAGAAACATTTCCTGAATATTTTCTTTATCAAAAAGAAAAACTATCTTGGACCCCTAATTCTTTAGAGGAAAAAAAGACTGTGACACCTCCGAACTCCCAATAAAAGAAAGAGCACAATAAATTGATAAATTGACCGATCTCAATTGAAACTAAAATTTAGTCAAGTTTATATTATGCATTTTTGAATTGATATTAGAAAAGATTATCTTGAAATTGTCAAAAGAGCTGTGAAACATTGAATGATATTTGTTCTAACTTATGTACAAGAAAAAATTTTCTCTTTGTATGCCGCGACAAAAACAAATTATAAAAACAGGTTGAATGCTGATGATGACATTAGGTTGCAGATTTCAACAATTATTCCAGACGTAAAAATACTTTGCAATTAAAAATAATTCTAGTCAAAGTCATTTAAAATTTTCTTTTTATCAATTTGTTATAGTTTAAAAATTTGTTGCTTTTGTTTATTATTCATAGAATATATTTCAGACACTCCCCCCAAAAAACCTGCATTAACTAACTTACATTCATTATCTTAGTTGGATGTTTGTATTGTGATTAAAAAAAGATGCAATAATAATTTTGTAAATTTTATATCCTATTTTATCTGCTCTTTGATCAAGGGCGTTCCTTCAAGAAAATGGTAAGATCAAAGGGTTCCCCTAAGTGTAAAGTGTTGAATACACTTGCTCTACGTTTTACATGAGTATAAATATAACAGTGGTTGATATATAGTTATCAAGAAATAGAGCAACTCACGATACATGTCAATTTTCCAGAACGACTGCGTACGAGAACATAGCTACATACTTAACTAAAAAGCGCATTTCACTTTAATTCTTTGAAAATTTTCATCAACAGTTTAGAAAATGAATAAGAAATTGCTGGTAGAAGAAGAAAACCATAGAACAGAGTAAAATAATTTGAAAAATGAGCTAAGAATGCAAGCGAATTTCTCAATATATAGATAAAGATAATAGGGTTAAAAAAAATAGAAAATTTGAAAAGTGTAATTGTCACACAAAATCACGCATCACATATTCACACAGATATCCACTTGACATTCACAACTCCATTAGAAATCCTCTATAATATGAGAATTTCTGAATATTTATAAGAAGTATATTTGTTAAATATATCGCGTGAAAATATTTATTTGTATTCTGTAAAACAGTAGCCATTGCATAACTCAACTCGACTCTACGAGCAATTCTATCTTGAAGAATAAAATGTAACTTCTAAAGCGATACGTTCTGCAGATTTAAGTCAAATTTATTATTTCCATGAGTTAGGTAGGCAAAGCCGTTGGAAATATTAACGAAATCTCGTTTAAGAAAGTGATTTAGTGAGTTTCAGCAATATTGTAATTTGGAAATAGAAAGGCTTACATAGTTTAATTTGTTTTATAATTTTTTTCATTTATTTATACTATTTAGAATTAAATATTGTCTTGATAAAACATAATTATGACATTCAAATATTTATATCACACTAAAAAAAGACATCATCTATTATCAACTGTGAAGCGGGGAATTGTAATTATAAAATTCCTTTTTTTATGTGTAGTAACATAACAGGGAAAAATACAAATTAAATTTAGATTTATAATCAGAAATAAAAAAAATCACTCATTTTCTTTTTGAATATAATATTAATTGTGAACTTTTATTATATTTTATTCAAAAAGTATGTTTCTTTTCCATATCTTGTCAATCTATGCCTAAGAAGGCCACATAAATTTACTTAGAGGCTCTCAGGAGAGTCTTATTTTGTCTCGAAAGTTGAAAATGTAAACAATATTCGACTAGATATAATTCTTTGGAGGTTAAAATTAAATAATTCGATTTTTTGCATATTATTTATTAAGGTATGAGGTTTCAAAAAGTGTAAAATGTTTAAAGTATAAAATAGTTTTTAAAATGATAGGCATATGAAAATAAGAAACATTCTATTAGCGAAATACTAAAGTAAATTTTACGTTCACATGCTATTTTCTAAGATACAATCATGTCCAAAATTAAGGCAATAAACATGAAATCTACGAAAACTGATGAACTATTCACTCTGTTACCACGAAATTTGGCACATAGACATATTACAATGTCAGAAAGTAAATAGCAACATAACAGCATGGAAAAGATTTTAATTGTGAATTAAGATTCAATTCATATCAAAAAGTGTGAAATCACGAATCAAGAGATAAAGCATTTACCACGGGAAAAGTCTGTCTAATATGGAGTGTTGCTACTGTGAGCTGCTATACAAGCCTTATTACGGGCTGTCATACTGTTTATGAGAGTGTCGATAAGTATTTGTGGCAATAAAGCTCTATTTTCTAAAAGCTGGATTTTTAATTTCTGGTGGTGGTGGGGTCCTGGGAGGGAAGCTACGCTAAGAAATGACTTTCCTAGACCATCCCAAATATATTCGAAAGAATTGTGATCCGGGGAGACCTCGAGAGTCAACCATACGGGGAATATCCGCTCCTTCATGAAATTCAACAACAATGTGAGTTATATGAGTGGCCGCGCATTATCGTCAAAAAATCTAGCCCGGACCCATAACACTCAGAAAAAACTCACATAGGCGTCCAAGGTCTTATTCCTATAGCACTGTGGGCTTGACAGTATCCGAATAAAAACATACAGTGGTGTACAAGTGCCCAACATTATGCCACCACACACAAGGATTCCTTTGCCACCAAATCTGTAGATTTTTGTTACGTATGGTACGATGAAAGTATAAGCTCCATTTTCTCTTCAGGTGATTACTCGACGATAGTAAATTCGATTGGTACATTTCGACTCATCACTGAAAAGAACAAATCCACATTCTTGCAGCTTCCACGACTGATATTTTCATCTTCCCAATATCCGGTCTTTCCTGCTTGATGTAGTCCAAGGGACGCACCAGAATGGACGCCGGGTGTAAAGGCCAGTCACTGCAAGATGGCTGTGGACTGTTTGCCTGGATATTCTTCTTCCAGACACAGCAGAAAGGTCGCATGTGCAAGCCTAGAAACCATGTCATCATGTGTTTAAAGCCAAGTAGCGATCCTTTGGAGAAGTCGATTCTTTCTTACGATCTTGCCCAACCTTCTTGGTGACAGTCGCACTTCTTTGAAATTGATTCAATTACCGGGAGACCACTTTCGGGCCACTTGTAATAATTGAGCCACCTCCGTTTGAGACCGTCCAGCTTCCAACCTGCCAAAGGCTCTCTATCACAAAAAAGGAATCATCTAAACGATTATAAGAAGTCATTCTCCCTGCAGACAGACCAACTTGTTTGTTTTAATGCAATATTCACCAAACCGGAGGCAAAATTCCCATACGCTTGAACGGTCTCAATCGAGTAATTCTGCAAAAACTAACGCTATATAAACAACATCTTTCCCCAAACTGATGGTTGATATTATATACTTTACCCGTTCTTCAAAATATATAAAATACAAATTATATCAGTTTTACTGGAGGCATTTTAAAATTATGACGAAAAACATATTTGTGACATTAATTTTGGACATGAGTACAGTAGCTTCTGACGTATAATGTATCATAATCTTTAAACCCTACGTAATTTTAGTATAATACATCCTTTTTATTTCAAAAGTTTTTAAAAATATTAAAATTTAAATAAATTAAAAATGCATTTTTTATTTTTTAAAATTATTATTTATTATTCTATTTATATAAAAAATGCTACAGTGTAATAAGAATATATCTAACTTTTAAATCAACTTTTTGCTAGTAATTAGAGCTACTATTTTAGAAATTTCATGTACTACGTAAAACTTAATATTTTTTACAGATATGTTTCTTATTTTCATATGCTTATAATTTTAAAAATTATAATTATATATATTTTAAACATTTCTCATTTTTTAGAAACCTTGTTCCTTTATAACTAATATGCAAGAGAATCGAATTATTTAATTTTAAATTCAAAGAATTATATCTAATCAAAATTTGTTTATATTTTCAGCTCTCAAGACGAAATTAACACCCCGAAGATCCTATAAAAGTATTTTTTGTTGCTTTCTTTTTCTGTAGTGAAAAATCAAATGGCAAGGACTGACTTCGTGACATTTATATAAAGTTCTACTTAAATTGGAAGAAATCCGTGTATTCAGGGCATTATTAGGACAACTCGTAACCTTGTTATGCAACTCGATGAGACAAAGGTAAAGCAATAAAAAGTTATTTTCGTAGAAATATTTACACCTGAACAATGAAAGCACACGTCACATAGGGTGAAGATATTACACTTTATTTACCATACAATTCAACCGTTTTCGTTCATCTTTTCTTTGAAGATTTAAGAAGATTGGCTTGAATCGATTCATAATAAAATCACAATGTTTCATCTTATACTAAGAAAACAAAAAACTTTTTAAAAAAATGATACTTTTGAAACATTGACAATATTAGAAATTACACGCTTTTTACAAACAGAAAAAGTAAACCCCATGATTTAAAACATAGAATGTGTCATAATAACTACTATTTTTATCTACAATATACTATCTGCAATTTGAAATGTATTAGATCGAAATGAATTGCATTCTTTTTTGGATTTGTATGATTGGCTATTTATTATTTTTTAAGTTTCTGCTATTAGTTCACATTCTCCCTATATATATTTATATATATATATAAACATCTTGTACAAATTTTTAGTCGTTCATAAAATACTTTTTATTCATCCACTCAAGTTCAAATACAGTTTTTTTAACTTGTAGTGGATGTACAGTTTTTTTCAAATACAGGTAAGCCTCCTACAACGCGGTAGATACGTTCCTCAAAAAAGCCGCGTTATAAGAAATCGCGTTGTAGGAGATATGAACACCACGTAAAGCAAATCACAAGTGACGTGTAGATATTAACAGAAAAAAGTGAATTGTGAAATGCGTAGTTTACCTGATTGATTTTTTTCTCGATAATTCGAGCAGTCAAGGGTTGCCAGTGTTGAAAAAAATCTACAGTGATGCCACTTTATGTAATTTTTTTTATTTGAAGCGTAATAGAATATGTAACAACAAACGCGTTGTAGGAAAATTTAAACCGCGTTATGGAAAAAAATACTCAATATCTGAAACGCGTTGCACAAGTACCGCGTTAAAGGAGGCTTACCTGTATTAATTCATTAAAAAAGTTTAATTAATGAATGAATAGAAACAAACAAAAATAATTATCCAACGGCATCGCTCGTTGTGTCCCTGTAGCGCAATGGATAGTGCGTTGAACTTCTTATCCAAAGCTCATGGGTTTGAATCCCACTTGGGATGGCCATATTTCTGAGAATGTGTTTTTTTATCATACTATTTTATTGGAAGAATTAAATTTAATTAATGAATAAATGGTAACAAACAAAAATAATACTCCAACACCCTATATACAAAGGAAAATGGAAAATTAGAAGGAAAAACTCTTTCTATTTTGCCACTTAATATTGTGATTATGTTATATGTATGTACATACTTATATTAATTGTAACTATTTAATAAAACGTAACTAAAATAAATTTTTTTTCTTTGTTGAGTTAAATAGAAATTGACTTAAACAAATTGTTTACAGTACTTGTTTAAATACAGGGTTGATCCGATTTTAAAAAAATCATATTTTCAAAACTACTGCATATATTAAAGTAAGTGATACATGAATGTAAGAGAATTGTACCAAGTTTTCCCCCGCTAATGATCAACAGCACATTCAAGATCACTGTGATTGAAATCTAAACTGCGTGTGACAATGACAAAGTGATCAACAGCACGTTCAAGATCACTGTGATTGAAATCCAAACTGGGTGACTATGACAAAGTGATCAACAGCACGTTGAAGATCACTGTGATTGAAATCCAACTGGTGACAATGACAAAGTGATCAACAGCACGTTGAAGATCACTGTGATTGAAATCCAAACTGGTTGACAAATGACAAAGTGATCAACAGCACATTCAAGATCACTGTGATTGAAATCCAAACTGGTTGACAATGACAAAGTGATCAACAGCACGTTTAAGGTCACTGTGATTGAAATCCAAACTGGGTGACAATGACAAAGATAAGGAAAGGGTTTTTTTAGTTATTTCAGTTCAACATGCATTTAGAAATCGCTACAGAAAAGAAGCACCAACCAACAAGAACATTCTGCCATGGTATCATCAATTAAAGAAAACAGATTGCTTATGTAACAGAAAAATAGCGGTCGGCCAAGTACCTCAGAAGAAGCAGTTGTGAGGGTGTAGCAGTATTTGTTCAATGCCCAGTGAAGTCCACGGAGTTGCCACCCGTAAACTTGGAACGTCTCGAAGAAGGTATGGAAAATTTCAAGCTGTATCATTTGCCACTGACCAACAAATAACAGAGGACGAATAGTAAGCATTTGGGCAGTGCGATCATTAATTGGATGATGTTACAAAATGTATGGAACAAATGTATTACAAATTGGACGTATGTCGTGTAACAAGAGGGTCACACTTCGAACATTAGTAACAGAAAAATAACTTGGTATATTTCTCTTTACATTCATGTATCACTTCTTGTAATATGCACAGTAGTTTTAATAATATTTCTTAAAATCGGATCCATCATTTGTACTCACCCGCACATGATTTTGACAAAATGCATATATGAAAGAGTAAATTATTTAAATTTGGAGACAGCAAAATACCGTGAAACTTTATTGAGAGTAATGGAAAAATAATGGTATCCTTTGAAACTGCGTATGACAATCATTCTTAGTAAGTCACCCCAAGCAGGTTAAGTGGTGATCTGTAAAAGTTCTGTATGATGTCCTTTAACAGTTTATCCCATGCTGAGTGAACGCTGGCATGTTGTTTCTGCAGATTACGTGGTACTGTGAAGTTGCGATTTATCTCATTCCAAGATATTCAGTACTCCCAGCGGTTGAGGGCCTTATAAATTTTTTTCACAGTGAAATTTTAAAACAAATTCCATACACTGATAGCAATGGCATTTCTCATGCTATATCAAATGTGAAAGCAAAATGATAATGAAACGATACAGAAAAATCAAAGTAGATTCAGAATCACATGAACGGGGGAAAAAAAATGGTAAAAAATTATTTAAACTTTTTCAAATGAATGAATAAGTATTAAAATCCCAGCCAAAACAATAAAATGTTACTGTATGCCGAAGCTGTTACTAAAATAAACATGACTGTAAATTCCACAGTATGTAAAAATGGTTCTATTTAAAGCTTAATCACGAGATAAAAAAAAACGGATAAGTAAAGAAAATTTTTTTTATGAATGATAATTTTTTAAACTTTTTAAAAGTTAATATACGGTGGTCGGCTTATATATAGTTTCGCTCATCCAGAAAGAATGTAGTTTTGGAAAAACGTTTCTTCTAGCCAAGTGATTTTAATCTTTTAACATTTTGGGTGTTTTGAATAAAACTGTAACTATGACTTCTTTATAATCAATGTCAGAATCCGAGTTTCTGAATAGTTCGTAAAATGCACGATCACTCACTGGGGTGTCAAATGGAATATGTTCTTCATGCAGCGAGTTTTTCATCCTGTTTACAAAATTAAATTGGCGATCTATTACCGTATAAGAGTTTTTTTTTACCTTTTCATTTTACAAACAAACAAAAAATGGCACAGGAATAATGACTAGCACATGCAGTGGAAGAGGGAACAAATAAATGAAAAAGAATAATGTTAGCTTCAGATAAGGTTACTAGAAATAAAGCTATCATCGTTGACGTCTAGCATTTTTTACTTAACAATTGTTTTCGTGGAAACTACTCCACACGTTTTTTTTCTTTTTGACAACATTTTCGCTCTCATGGAATGCGCGCACGCACGCGACTTTTTCAAAACCATTTACGTACAGATTTCGGAAATATAGGGTATATTATTTCTGTCATGATATAGGAAACAGTAATGAACCTTATGAAAGTACAAAAGTTATTTTTATCACTTGTTACCTTCCATGATTTTAAATTTTTACGGTCTTTTCTAAATATGAGGCCAACGCATTAATTTCAAACCAGAGAAAAATCAAAACTTTCTTTGGGTTATATTATACAATTTTTTTTTATTACAAAATCTCGATTTGTTATTGTATATCACAAAATACATTAACTTAAGTGTAATAATAAAATGTAAGGATAAAATATTTTGCAAAGAACAGACGAAAACAGTTTTCATAATTATAAAAAAAATTTACAGTGTTGAGACATTAAGAATTATATCAAGCTCTCCTCATTATTTTCATCCTACATTTTAAAGGGCTCTAAATCGTAAACTTTATATACTTTCATTTGGAAGAAACTAATGCTATACTTTTATTGCGTATAAATTATATGACAAATGTAATAATGTTAATAAAAATAATTAAATTTTTTTGTCTTCCATAACTAAACTTTTCGAGAAAATTCTATTATTTTACTAAAACACACAAATAATTAGAAAAGAAATACTAGTTTATTCTGCCAACTCAATCTCAGTCTCTAAGTTCTTGAACCTTAAAATTTTTACTACTCTTCGAAAACACCTATCTTTTTAGCGCGTTTTTCACGTAGTGTAAAAAGGCGCTATTAGGACGCAAATTTCGTCTTCGTTCCATATTTTGTCGTACCTTTTTCTCAGCCAATAATTAACCGATTGACCTCGGGTTTTCGGCATTTGGTCGCATTTGTGCCCTAGATGAGCAAATCATACTTAA
This sequence comes from Trichonephila clavata, assembly GCA_019973975.1. Classification (NCBI taxonomy): domain Eukaryota; kingdom Metazoa; phylum Arthropoda; class Arachnida; order Araneae; family Nephilidae; genus Trichonephila; species Trichonephila clavata. The sequence continues at coordinate 11,029 of BMAO01037656.1, read as the reverse complement.
ATTTAATAATTTAAATTAAAAAAATTAAAAAAATTTTTTTAAAGTATAGTACACTATTTTCTGTAGTAAAAAGTTCATTAGTTGCATTATTGTAAAATACAACATGCGAAAAACGCGCTAAAATTACTTGGCCATGCCAATGATTGATATCTTGTTTATTGATGTGAACCTACATCACAAGCAAATCACTACTTTTTATTATACTGAATATATTATATTCACGAATTCTTTTCTACACCTAGTGAATGTCTTAATCATAAGGCAGTTGCATTATTGGTTTTGTTTGTGCTCTCTCTCTAGATAAGATCTTCTGCACTGAGTCCCTTTTTGTGCTGAATTTTTTAAAGATTCGACAATCTTTTGGAACTTGTCTGACACAGTGAAACATCAGAGAATCAAGAACATATGCATAAGTAGTATTTTTAAGAAATAGATTCTGGCGAGATGCCCAAAAGGTAAACTTGGATTTCCAAGAAGAGAAGGGTAGTTCCATTCAAGTAAAAGCCATGCTTATTCAACAAAGAAAAGAAAAGAAAAGCTAATTGATTTGGCTAAATTTTTCCTTCTAATTGTCAATTAAAACTACATTTTTCTGTGTCTGAGCCGAGAATTTTTTTGAAACTTTTTTTAAAGTTAGTGTAAAGTTGGCTTATATATGGTTTTGTACTTCCGAAAAAAATGTAGTCTGAGAAAATTTTTTTAAATTTATTTTTAACATTTTGTTTGTTAGTTTTAATACGTAAGTAGTTTTAATCCTTCAACTTTGGAGGTGTCTTTAATATAACTATTATTGTAAAAGAAATAAAAATTATGGTTTAAAAAACTAGAAAACACTCTTTTATAGTTAGTTCATTGAACTAAGTTGTAACTTAATCTTTTAGTCGCCAATTCTGGAATTCGTTGCCAAATCTGGAAATGGGATTTGGAATTTATCGCCAGATGCGGGATGGGATCTGAAGATGGGAAATCGTTAATCCTGATCAATATAATGGATCAAACTTATTAAATTATTGTATTGTCATGGGTCCTTGACAAGTGAGCAAAATTTCGAATTAATCTGACCTAATAGACCTGAATAGTCTGGGCTTCTAGGTGGCAATTTATGACAGAAAAGTCAGAGGAATACTTATCCAACCAGCCAGTGGACAAACAGGACTTGTGAGAGGTACAGTTGTTTTGTTGGAAAACTCCATTACCGTGCAGATAACAGAACAGCATGAATGGATAGAGATAATCACTCAGCAAATCTACGTACCGATTTCCATAGACGGAAGTTGGTACAGGCACCAAAGATCCTAAACAGTTCCACGAAAAAACACCCCAGACCATGATTGAGCTACCATGTCCTTGTATAGGTTTAACCTGGCATGCAGGATCCATGGCTTCATGAGCTTGACGCCATATTTTCAGCCTCCCTTCGGCGTCCCTAAATCAGGCAGTTTACTCGTTCTGGCAATTTCAACAACTAATTCAGAGAAACCACAGTGCCCTCACTTGAGCATAAATGATGCGCAGCTCTACACAATTTGCATAGCCCTTTTTATCCCTAATTCAGTGGTACTTCAGTGTATATTAATAAAAATAAAATATAAGATATCACTAGAACCTTTGCATCACATTACTTTAGTATTATTTTTGAAACATGAAAATTTTTGAAACGTCATGAAAAAAAAATATACAATAATTTTGACTAATAATTTCTTAAAGTAAAACAATGCACATACCATTTACAGCATAATCGTCATTTACGCTTGAATAATTGCAGTACAATTGCGTCAACGTGATTTCATCTAAAGAAGGGTATATCGTAGTCAGCAAATCTGACGGTTCAGTTGTCATCTCAGAAGGTAGGGATTAGATCTGGATTATCATCCTGATGTTTTACAAGTTGTCGATGAGACAATTTCTGGAATAAAAATATAAAGCGTGTTAGTATAACATGCAGCAAAGGTACAAGTATACAAATTATACTTAAATTAAACTAAGGGAAAACAAACGAAACAGTAATTTACAATCTTCACTTTATAAATATAACAAAATGCATTTTTGTGTTTTAAAAATTGTTTGATTCTGGTCAGGGGTGTAGCTACCGCCGTTTTAATGATACGGTGCCTCCAAGGTATAGAGACCCCTTACATGTGTAAGAAAAAAATCCTTATATGTTAAGAGGTCCAAAAAAGGGCCCACAAGGAATTTTTGATACAGGGCCCTCTCGAGACTAACTACGCCAGTGATTCGGTTAACTATTATTGAAACTTTATAAAAACTGAAACTTATGGAATTCTTAGATTTTAACTCAGCTTTACGTGGTGTTTTTTTGTTTGTTGTTGTTTATTTTTGAGGCAGGTACTATAGAAAAAAAGTAATTACTGGAAGTTTGAAATTTTCCTCGGATAACAAAGTTTCTTAGGGTATATATCCCGGAAATTGGTGCTTTCCTTTGGGATTTGTATAAATAAAGTCACTTCAGAGGAAGTAATGAAATCGTGTGTGTTTCGAAATTGTTATGGCAGATACGAAAAACTGTTTTCTTTATTAAGAAATCTGCAACTACCCCTGATTTTTTTTTAAAAAATGAAGTTTCTATAAAGATTACATTTATATATATATATATACTAGCTGACCCGGCAAACGTTGTTTTGCCACATAAATTATATTTAGTGAATATTTTGGTAGTCAAATAAAAAAGACTAACTCATTTTAAGTGTGTGGGGATGTGGTATATATCTGAAAGAGGAATGGAAAGCTGTGAACGATGACCGGCCTATAAAAGTAACAAAACACCCAACATTCATTTTTTGAATTATTTGTACTTTTATTATTTTAACTAATAAATTTCAAATTACATCTCTATAACAAATTATGACAATTAAAAAAAACATTATCATACTCTTAGTGCAATGAAGTGTGCGATATTTTGAGTGAGTCCATCTTTAGCCTACACAAACAAACTGGATGGTTTAACCATGCGAGAACATGCCACGTATAATGGTCCGTGTGAAAAACACGGTGTGCCCAAATCTAAGCCATAAACAGACTTCGTTTGGCCTGATTGTCATTGCGAATGCCAATCTAATTGGAAATTGAATCCGTTTGAATTCAATTGGCACATCTGTGGGAATAATAGGGAATCGTGGTATAGTAATACATCTTATTCCCGGAACTTGCCATTCAAATTGCAAGCTTCGACAACGTATTCAATCAATTTTTTCATCACTAATCGCGTGCCTTTGTACAGCCGTAATGATCTCAAATTACGAAGCAAAATAACCGGAGATCCAACCTTCAGTTGTAAATGGTGCGATGGCATGCTTGGCAAATCCAATGAGCTCAAAAACTCTGCTAAATAATTTACAGCTTCGTTGGTATCGCAAACTGCATCGATAGAATTGTACGACGTCAAGTTTCCAGGCAACAACTGTTTTCTTCTGAATTACGCCCGAAATTTCAAAAGAATCTGTCTAGCCGTTTTATTTATCTCGTGTCACTTTTTTGAAATAGTGATAACGAAGTAAAAAAGATTAAGGTTTTCGCAAATATTTTTGATATTTTTGTTTTATAAACCGATGCAATCTATGCATTTTTAAATTAAAAATATGCACAAAAAATGGAGGGAAAAAACCCTTTTCATTTGCCAAATTTGGTGATTTTTGATTTGCTATAGACACTCAATTTGCTATTGTAACCCATGAGCAGGGGATTTGGACGGTAGAACAGAGAAAAGTCACACATCTAGCGCGAAACCGATTTTCGACGCCAAGCGAAATAAACGGCGAAATATAAGCAACACACTGGAGTAAAACAATTACGCGTTTTATGGTTTTTTATTAATATCTTTTCAACTAACTGCAATATCGGAATGAAAAATAGTTTACGTCCTATTCTCAGACCTACTGAATATGCGCACAAAATTTCATAAAAATAGGTCTAGTCGTTTTGGAGGAGTTTGGTTACAAACACTGTGACAGGAGAATTTTATATATTAAGATATCTATGGAAAGGAGAAAAGCGACTGACTGACTAATCACGGTATCTCCGGAACTATTCAACTTACAGACTTGAAATTTGGTAGACATGTTCCTTTCATGGAGTAGAGATCCACTAAGAACGGATTTTGCGAAATTTGAACCGCAAGGGGCGTTACGGGGGGTTGAGGGGCGTTATAAGTAATTGTTTCCATTTTTAAACTACTCAACGTACAATCTTGAAATTGGGTAAGCAGATTCCTTTCATAGAGTAGAGATCAGCTACAAAATGAGTTTGGTGAAAATCGACCCCCAAGTGACATTGCGGGGGCTTAGGGGCGTTATAGATAATTATTTCCATTTTTAAACTATTAGACTCACAGTCTTTAAATTTGATAAATAGATTCCTTTCATAGAGTAGAGATCAGATACAAGATGGTTTTTGGGAAAATAACCCCTAAGTGGCGTTGCGGGGGGGGGGGGTTAAGGGGCGTAATAGATAAATATTTTCGTTTTTAAACTACTTGACCAACCTGCTTGAAAATTGGTAGACATGTTTCTTTCATGGAGTAAATATCCACTACAAAATGGATATCGGGAAAAATGACCACCAAGGGGTTTTGCGGGGGGTTATGGGGAGATATAAATAATTATTCCGATTTTTAAAGTATTAGATGCACAGTCTTGAAATTTGGTAAACAAATTCCTCTCATAGAATAGAGATACTCCACAAAATGCGTTTCGTGAAAATCGACCCCCAAGTGGCGTTGAGGGGGCGTATATTTTTCAATACAATCGAATTCTTAACGGTCTTAAATATCAATAATTTATTCATATATATAACCAGCAAAAATTTATAAGACATCATGAAATACCCAGTGAAGCGGCCAGGTAACAGCTAGTATATCTATATACACGTCGGGAAAAACATGAAATAAAGTAAAAGTATGAAGAAATAAACAATAAAATCAGAAAAATACGAAAAAGTTCAGTGCAACACCGAAATATAAATTAAGTATATATATATATATAGAAAATACACTGGAGCAAAAATTAAAATGTAGCATAGCAATTTTGGCTTAGGATTGAATAAGTGGATTTAAACTAGTTTGATGGTACCAAACTAGCTACCATTGTGACTTGGTAGGCAAATAAGGAAAATTCTGAATAGAAGAAACGTAATAGGAAAAGAAAAGGAGTTAAGTAATAAATACTTCATACATAACACCACCATCCGGTATAGTGGTTACCAAGCTGACTGCTGTGCGTAGGACCTGGGTTTGAATTGCCGAAAAGGCATGGTTGTTTTGCGGCATGGGGGTACTCTAAATAGCCGTCGTACCGCATGTCCTCTCGTGAAGTTGGTGGAAGGGGAAGAGAGGCAGGAGGTCCCTGACCCCGTCTCCCAGGGTGATCAACCTCAAAATTCGGCTGGATTTGAGCCAAATCGTACTGTCACCTGCATGATGCTCAAAGCTATGGCTAACGACAGGCGTACAACCAGCCCCTTGCCACGATGAATTTCTTGGGCCTTGATCTAATGCCACTGTTGATCAAGTGGCAAGAGGACCATCAGCAACAACAACTTCAAAAAAGCAAGTTAAATTTAAAGAATGTCATGGAATTTAAAAAAAAGTTTAAAAAATGTACTCGTTGTGTAGAATTTTAATGAATTAGTATCTTAGAATGTGATTATAAAACCGCTATAGTTAACTACTTGAATACATAAAAACCGGCTCTTCAAAAAACATGCACACTGATGATTATTAGTTGGTTAAATAGGATAATTGGAATGTTAATTAAAAAAGTGTTGTGAGTGAAAAAGTACTTTTTAATCTTCAGAGCCTGACCACTAACAAGCTGACTCTGAGGTCCTAGTGATACCTGTTGGATTTGGAATCAGAATGTACAAGACGATCAATGTATTTATGATGTATATGTAGATAAACTTTTATAAAAAGTTACGAAGTTTATGAGATATATAATCTTCATCCAAACAGTAATGTTAGAATATCATAATATTGTTGAATTTGTCTTTTTTATGTGTAGTTAAATTTTCATTTCGAAGTAAATATATTCATTTGTTGTTGTGTCCTTCCCGAAAGGAAGGAATGAATGTTGCCAGAGCCTGTGAGAAAGGTTGGACTTCTTAACGATATATGGCGACACCACCTACCTCCACCTCCACAATTTAGGCATGGAGCTAAAGGGGAGGGAAATATTCTCCAGCCCCCTGCACTCCTGGTTTCTGCTGCGACCACCCACAAGACTTTCGGACCCACTGATTTAACGAGCACGTACTCCGTGTGTACTCGGAGGTATTGGGCATCGAACCCAAGCCTTCCGGACTGGAGTCCGATGCTCTAACCACTAGGCTACCCACGGCCCTAATAAATTCACTATAATAGTTTTATAAGAAAATACATTAAAATTGATGTTCTAAAAATTTATTTTAATTATATGGGAAGACAATCGCGCATCGTAAATATTATGAATTGCTTTACCATCAATTGTTTGTAAGTTAATAATCCGACTAAAAAAGTAATAATTCTAAATTAACTACTTTTATCAAAATTAATCAAATAATTACTTATTGGCAAAGAAAGTAGGATTTATAACCATCATAGTCTATTTAATAAAAATGATAACAAATTGGCAAGAGAACTAACAATAACACACACACACACACACACACAACACACACACACACACACACACACACACACACACACACACACACACACACACACACTCGCGCGCGCGTATACCTTTAATCTGCTTATGAATATTTTACTTGGAAACAATTCAACCTTCTTGTAACACAACTTTAACAAGAGTTTTGCATTTATAATTTTTATTGTACTGTATGATTTAGAGATCTCTATCATATATTAGCATAAGATTTCTAACTGTATCATCAACATAAAATTTTGTTCTTCAAATGAAGATATATATATATATTTGTATGTATATTTGTAAATAGTATTTCCTATCAACAGATTAAAGGTTTGCCATAGGGAGACCCAGCTAATAATTGTCCAGCTAATTTATATTTACATTTTTATAAAAGTAGCTATATAGACAATTTTTTATTAAACTTTTTTTGTTGCATAGATAATATTATCATATTTGGTGAACATGAGAATTTTAACTAATACTAACTTTAATCCTAATTACATCAATTTTATACAGCTATTTGGCTAGTCACAAAACTGGTTAAACCCCACTTTTATTTAAAATTGAATGCTGTTCTCAGTTAGCATTGTTTAAAACACATTGCAGCATCTATTTTTTATATAAGTTCCCAAAATCAGTACTATTTTTTTTATCTTCAAGTCATTTCTGTCTCTCAAGTAGAGATTATTAAAAACTATATGCTTATAGATGTATAAATGTCTTCAATAAAAAAAAATAGAATTTTAACTATGGTTACATCATGTAGGGAATTTTTTTATAAAAACAGATAGAAAATAAAAATATTTTTTTTGCCTAAGCCAGAATTACAATAATGTTTGAAACTTAAATGACATGCTTGTGTTAACCAATTAGACCAAACTAGACATTTTTATTTCCCGTATATAATTTTCGATGTAAAACTATTTTTCGTTACTAGTCATAAATCCAGGTATAAAAATACTTTATCATGTTTTTAACGAAATAAAACTTAAAGATATTTTAATTTTAGATTAAGTAACAGGAAATCTAAAGCACCTTAATTTGAACAATATAAATCATTATAACTTCTCATAATACAAGTAAGCGTCAAATTGGCGCAAAATTTTTAAAAAGACAAATTATTAGTATTCTATTGATTTTAAAATAATATTTTTTGATTGTTATTTTAAGATACTTACTTTTGCAATGACTTAATTCATTAAAACTACATTAAAGATTAAAAAATCCTGAAGGTTGTTCTAGTCAAGCTTTGCCTGTTGATGTCTCATTTCACGATTTCCGGGTTTGTTTATTTCAAAAACTGTTTAGATTGTTAGGTGAACAATTGGACAAGATTAAAAAATCTGAACTGTGAATTACATTGATGATTCTAGGAATAAAATTTGAGAGAGTCTAAAGAGAAGGAAAGTTTCAGAAATTTCTGAATTTATCTTTGAAATTTATCAGATTGTGTGAATATTAACTTCATATGATAACATAATTTATGTAAATCCTATGATAGTTTTCCCTGTTTGGAGTTAATAATACCATATCAATAATAATTTTGAAATGAAAAATAAAGAAGAAAAAAAATGTAAAGATTTTGTTAATTATTTATAAATTATTCTTTACTATTATGAATAATAACAATTATTATTATTTAATCAATTGGTTTATCATTATTTTTATTATTTATCAACACTTATTTTTATTTTACTAATTATAAATACAAAAATGGTTTAAATTTATGTTAAATACTTCCGAAAAATAAACAAATAAATAAATAAAATCTTGCTTTTCTAACACATATTAAGATAATAATTATTACTTACAGCTTTTATCCTAGTAAATAATTAGTCTAGTCTTTTTTAAGCATATTTGAAATATATTGATTCTTACACACACGAAAAAGTCGTGTTTCTTTTTTTTTACATGGCCAATTTACCTGAAAACGATTTTAGGTTTGCTGATTTTTTCAGGAAAGGCATTTCCGTCATTTAATTTAGCTTAATTTTTTGTTTCATTTTTATTTCTAACTACAAAAATATGCAGATAAAATATTTGCGGAGAGAAATTGAAAAAAAAACATGAAAATAAATTTCATTTATATGCGAATGATCCCATGGTAACGTTCTTACAAACAAACGATTATGAATTTTCGAATAAGCTCACTCAACAAAGTTTAATGTATTCAAGAAAATTGCACAAGTAACTGGAAATACGTAGTGTAAGACTGCGTGTATTTTGATTTGATAAACTGAAGACATTTGATTTCAAATATTAAATATTAGTGAAAAAATCAATTTCTTTAATATATGACTCGAATGCACCCTTCTATTTTGATATATATTTTATTTTGTTCGTTTTACGTGAATTATATTTGCAATTACAGTTAATTCCCTTCTTTAGAAAATTAAAGTTTTTGATGGGTTTTCCTTTCTTATTCTTAATATCTCTTTGATAAAGAATTTTTTAAAATTATTTTAAGAAATAATTCGGAAATATATAGCATAATTGTATTTTGGCTAATGAAAAACGAAAATAGCAAACCATTTTGCGGTATTATAATTTCCATCTAAAATTCCAGATAAGCTTCCGACGTAAAACAACTAAAACAAATTTTTATTTATTCATTTCATTTTTTTATTAGGAATTTTTATTTAATTTATTGGATTTAATCTCATATATATATATCGTTTTATGGCCATAATATTTAATTCGAAAATAACAGTACTAGCTTTACTTGCCGCTGTTATTTAAAACTATTTTTTTAGTAAAAAAAGTTCTAAAATTTAAATCAAAAAATAATTTTGAAAAAAATACTAGAAGATTTAGAAAAATACCAGAATACAAGTTATAAAGAAAATACATTTTCTTTTAAGTTGGGAGGGGGATATATTTCCATAAAATGAAGCAGTTAAGTCAACAAAACTACACTCATGTCCATAAATTAAGGATAATTCAGAATCACACAGAAATTGAACTCTAAAATAAAAATTTCACCTGTAGAATTATCACACATCTTGAAGAAGAATATGCAAATTACACGAAACCACCAGATGGCGCGGATAGTACGTCACAATGACGAGAGTGTAAGAGAGGGTATATAAGGAATGGTGGCAAAGAAGTAAAATTATTCACAAGGCTTTAAAAGCCTTTCAGTGAAATAACCGCATAGTTATGGCACAAAGGAAGCATTTGGATGATTTTTTACGTGGTAGAATTATCGGACGACTGGAATGTGAACGTACCCAGCTGGAAGTATCCGAAGAACTTGGAATCGCCCAGAGTGTCATCTCCAGGCTTTGGCAACGATTCCAAGATGATGGTAATGTGAGTAGATGTTACAGCACAGGTCGCCCCGAGTTACAACGCCGAATGAGGACCGGTATTTGGCAGTTACTGTCAAAAGAAACAGACGAAGCACAGCATCAGACCTGTCTCGCCAGCTCTCTTCAGCTACCGGTACGACAGTTTCAAGGCAGACCGTGTACAGACGCTTAGGGCGCATTGGTCTATATGCTCGTAGGCCTGTCAGATGTGTTCCCCTTACCGCAACTCACTGTCGCCTGCGATTAACCTGGAGTAGAGAGCATGCATTGTGGACACCGCAACAGTGGTCTTGTGTGATGTTTCCGACGAGTCCAGGTTTAGTTTGCAGTCTGATTCTCGCCGGACTTTCATATGGAGAGCGCCAGGTACCCGTTACCACCAAGAGAACACCATTGAACGACACCGTTACGGTGGTGCAGGATGGCTCGTTTGGGAGGAATTATTCTTGGTTCCAGAACTGACCTGCATGTTCAGAGTGTAACGATGACAGGCCACATCTATCGGGATGTCATTCTGGAACAATATGTACGTTTGTTTCGGGGCCATGGTGCTGAATTTCTGTTTATGGATGACAACGCCCGTCCTCACCGTGCAAACATTGTGACGAATGCCTTCAATTGGAGGATATCACCCGTATGGATTGGCCAGCATACTCACCGGACTTGAATCCAATAGAGCATGTGTGGGATATGCTTGCCGACGAATTGCAGCCCGTCAACCCCCTCCCACCTGTCTACCGGAACTTCGGAGGGCATTGCTTGATGAGTGGTGTAATATTCCCCAAGATCAGATTGATAATTTGATACTCAGCATGCGTAGGCGTTGTAAGGCCTGTATTGCATCGTCGGAGACATACTCCGTATTAACCATCATACTAACCATGTTATACTGTTTTTTGTAAATAGGTTCTTTTTGAAATTTGCTCCAGGGAGTAAAAATCGCAATTTTATTAATTATGTCAAACATATAGCATCTTTTTTGCTCTTTACCTTTGTTAATAAATAGACTTTACAAATAAGTCAAATTGTTTTGCTTCTGTCTCTTTCTTGCGCTGAAACTTCATTATCTTAATTTAT
>BMAO01037655.1:0-22439 GCA_019973975.1 Trichonephila clavata | reverse complement strand
GAGTGTGTGATTATCAAACCTTTTATCGCCTTCTTGAATATCATTATTGTAAATAATGCATTATATTCAGCATTATAACACAAGGTATTGGTCAATTTAAGGAAAAGAGAAATATGCATCATATCCATTAGAGTTCGCATATACACTTTCAAAAAGCTTTATTTCTAACAATCATAACAAACGAAGGTCATAATTATCACATGAACTAAAAATTTTAAATAAATTTTTTACATCAGGAATGAACAAATTGATGAAAATAATAGAAAACAAGTAATATAATTTTTAAGTCAATTCCTACTTTGATGGATGGATAGATAGTATTTTATTAACGATTGAAAATTTGAACAAGATATTATTACATAAATAAATATTTATATAGATAAAGGGAGAGAGTGAACTAATAGTAGGAAATGAAAAATAGAGCATGATTTGTATGCATTGTTGTAACAGTGCACACCCGGGTTAGCTAGCTGGCTGAAAAGCCGGTTTTCGACGCCAACTTTTGGCCTTGTTTTAACAGTTACATTGTTAGAACAGCGGAGACGAATCTAAGTTGGTTTCGAAAACAGTAATTAATTTAATTAATGAATTAATATTTGAAAACATGTATTAACATCAAGTTCATCCACTACAAGTTTTAAGAAAATTATTTGAACTCATTGGAGGAATAGGAAGTATTTTATTAACGATTGAAAATTTGAACAAGATCTATAAATATACATAGGGAGAGAGGGAGCTAATAGTAGTAATTGAAAAACAAATAAAAGAAAAACGTAAAACAGATTTCAGAAGAAAATGAATTGTATAATCCTTGGAGAGTTCTTCGAATAGATTTCTGCGCATTGCTTCTGAGTTTCGTTTTGTAATAGGCCACAATATTCTATCCTTACACGTCATTATTGCTTCTCTGGCACCTTCCCAAGAATGGGGGCCTTGTAGTCTATACTGATAAGACACACTCGTCCAAACATTATACGATTAAACAATTTGATGTCTGTAAAAAAGAGTTTCAGAAGACCTGGTTCGCTCCGAATTGAGAAGCTATGTCATCACAGTAGTTTATGTAATCAACCCGGATCGACATTTTCTCGCTCGGTGTGTATCTTTTGGAATTAATCTCGTGCCTTTTCTGATATCTTGGTACATCTTTTCCTTTGAGGGAAGTTTGCATTTCCCTGCAAGAACCTGAGCGCCCACCGACACTGAAGTTCCCCCACAGGAAATCCCGGACCAAATGGGAGAACAAATCCTAAGACGATTAAAGTCGCATGCGGTAATTGGGTGGAAACATACACTTGTACAGATTAATTTTATCGTTTTCTTTCTCGATAATGCCTTCTTCCAGAAAAGGAAATTTCCATGTGTAACCCGTCGACATAATAACAACGTCTGCTTGAGTGACTTCTGAGTCACCCTCAAAAATTACCCCGTCTTCTATGAAGCATTGGATGTCTGGTTTCATGATAACAGCTCCAGACATCAACTTTGATCCGATGTGGTCATTGAGAATTGGATCCTTTTGAAATACATGATGATCAGGTTGGACTGCATACAGCTTCTGCTCATACAGTACATCCAGGTAGCATGTCTCGAACAACCACCCTACAGCCCAAGCTGGTAAAATATCTAACAGCTGGTATAAGTAAGGTGTGATTAAGAAGTAATCGTACGGTAAACCCTTAGGTCCAATACGATTAATCACATGAGCTCCAGAACGAGTACTCAAGTAAACCTGTAATTGTAAAAAAGTAATTTAATATTACGAAATTTATGCTAAATTACTTTATATGCACACACACCATCTTTAATAAAATTTATAATTTACCCTTGCACTAAATATAATATAATTTCACTTTTTTACATGGCTCCCGATATTTTTATTCTGCGATCATTTGGGATTGTTAGGAATCCCCTTTTTTTAGTTCCAGAAGCTGAAACGGATGGACGCGTACTTCTTAAGGTATCCAACTACTTTCGACAATTTTTTTTTTCAAAATGGAGATATGAGGGTTTTTTGTGGTTTTAGATTTGTTAAGCACATTTTGAGAAAAATACGCTAAAATTAAGAAAAGAAAAAGAAATTATTATTACTAAAATGGGAAAAAATTGGAAAAAATTTACAAAAAATAACTTAAGTGGGGCCCATTCTGTACCCAAAGTTTATGAACAAATTTTCAATTTTTCAATTCTGATGCGTTACTATGTTATTTATTCTTGAAATGACCTTTAGGATAAGAGATATTTTAATTTTTACAAAAACTAGAGCACTTTAGCTTAGTTATTATATGAAATTGCTTAAACTAACAGCTATTTATGTTAACATAAGAAACTGTAAATTTTGTAATAAAACTGTGATTGATAAATCTGATCGTTAAAAACACTTCTACTATTATACGGAACATACTCACAAAATTTCAGTTAATTCTTTTCAAAACTTTCTCAGCAATCTTTGTCCCCGTTTGAGCATTTTCAAAAAAAAAAATTTCGATATAAACGCGTTTTAATGTATGACATCTTATTTAAAGTAATGACATCTGCTTTTACTAAAACACTTTTAGTTTTTATTCTAAAGAACGGAGAGTAATAAACTTGGTATTTTTATAAAGCTAATAAGGTGGTCTATAAAATAAATCATAAAAATAATTTGTCAATTTTTGGGAAAATTCACAATTTTAGGGTAGTCGGATGCCTTAAATACCTAAGACGCGTATATTGTTCTTCGATTTCATGGAAGTTTATCACTTTTTGTGTTAGAATTTTGCTTGTTATCGTTTTGAGAACATTGATGTTTCTGAATTAAAAATGGATCTCGCTCCTTTGAAATGAGTTTTGGCCTTTTCCCTTTCATTTTAAGGACGATATGTAATATTTGATTAGAAAATTTGTCACACTTTTGAAAAATAATTGGCATCTGAACAGAGATTAGAGGAGTATAGATTGAAAGTTAAGTTACTTAAGAAGTATATCTAAAATCCTTAAGGTGTTGTTATTAAGATAAGTTAATCCTTAAAATATAGTTTATATGGAGATTTTAAAGTCTCGAGAAGATCACTCTCGAGAACCATACTTATTCGAGCTTTAAGATCTTTCTGTAATGAATTAGAAAGTTTTAAATTAAATCTGAATGTATTAGAGTCACTATTTGATCAATTAGAAGATAATCTGAGAAATATTTGAGAAACTAATGATACGATATCCGTAATCAGTGGTTGACTTATTAAGGATCGTAAGATGCACTGGGTGTTTCATAAATATGAGCAAAACTTTAAGATGTGATTGTACACATCCAAATAAATTTCATCAAAGAATGGATGGTAAGAATTTAAATGCAAGTGTACTGGCGTATTTGGAAGCTTGATCCAAGCAAACGTTAAAGCTTCATTTATGATCCAAGAGTTCTTGTGAGAAAAAACGATACTAATAAGATTTAAATGTCATGGGGAAAAGAAACCCGGAACAAAACTGTGCCTCGATTAATATATAAAAGCCACAAATCTGAATGAATAACTGTCAATCGTGGTAGAAACGTATCAAAAGATGTTGCACTTCACGAATAGGAAAAGGCTGATATGCATTTTATCTAAGGAAGTACAAATGGAATGAGCTCAGAAGCTCAAAGATTGTAGGCAGTGACGGATTTAGGTTCGATTGCACCCTAGGCCCTTTATATATAGTAATAATAATACAAATAGTAATATAATGAATTCGAATTAAATTTAAGTATTGAATTTAGGCATGAATTAAATATATATATTCATATATATTTTTGGTATAAATAACTAACAATTTAGAATAAAGTGTTTTTAATTAAGATATAAATCATATCTATATAATTAACTTAATGAAATATTATGACTTACGCGATTCATTATTTAAAAAAAATAATTCTGCCCTTTTAATATTGACATCTTGAGGTTGTCAAAGCAAGAAAAGAAGCATTAAAATTCGGCCTTACAGTTGATAAGAAACAAAATCGATTTCAAATTTTTGCCACCTTAAAAATTTCGGTTCCCCTAAAAATTTGTCGCCTTAGGCCTCGCAGGCTTAAGCCTAAATCTCTCACTGACTGTACGGAGAACGTTTTCACTGCACGTGATTGATTGACCGTAAAACGATTGAGAACTGGGCCTTACAGTTCATTCCGGGTCTTTTTCTCTTCTCGGTAGGATACAAGTCGGGTAAAAGTAGACAGAAATGCGGAAGACGCCGTTCTGGACATGGTGACTGATCAGCCAGGTTTAAGTACACGAGCAGTAGCTAGGCAATTATACGTTTGTCATACTCCACGACATGGCGGGCATTGATGGATAAACGTTTGTATCTTTATTATGTTTAACGAGTTCAGCAATTGGCTCAAAAGAATTAAATGTTTCCGGTATTTATTTCCCCTGGTCTCTGCAGTACCGGCCGGAAAAATCCAATTTTGGGTCAACTGCACCTTTCCCAAATGAATGCACCTTCTCACGGGTACACCTCTCAAATTAAAGTAATTAATTTTAAAATATTCTATTGCTTAAGTTTCACCTTATGTGTTTCGTTATACACACGCTGTTCGTTCTAATTCGTATACGTTCTAATACAATAATTTACTAGAACGGTTTGTAATTTATATTAAATTGAATTAAAATCTATAAACTTTGGGAAAATGTGGTTCTGTTATTAATTTCATGAAAAAATTAGAACAGAAAAAACAAAGATTGCTTATCTTCCTCCTAAAAGTTTTGAAATAAAATTTTTTAATTTTGCGAATGAATAGTCAGTGAAGAAAGAAAAAAAAATCAAATACTTATGAAAGTTTCATACCTGTTTGGCAAAACTACTGGTTTCTACAGCAGCATCTAATCCCGAACATCCCATGCCAACAACCACCACTTTTTTATTGTGGTAAGGTTCAACTCCTTTCAGACTATGAGAATGCAAAATCTTGCCCTTAAATTGATCTTGACCCGGATATGTTGGCATTTTTGGTCTATTTATATGTCCAACACTCACCAAAACTCCGTCGTAAACGTCAGTGGTCACTTCTTCAGTAATTCTGTTTTTGACCGTTACTGTCCATCGCCCCGTCTCTTCGTAGTCGGGAGCTCTTCGAACGCTTTTGACTTCAGTGTTGAAACGGAAGTGTTTCAGAACATCATTTTGTGTTGCATATTCGGTAATGTATTGATAAAGTTCGTGATGTCTCATGAAGTTGTTGAACTCTTTTGGAGGTGGGAAGTTGCTTAGAGCTCCATTTCTTTGCTGTGATTGATGATGGTGGTTGGCATGATTGAAGGAACACCTTCTTCGGACTCTTCTCTGTAACACCAAGTTCCGCCATATTTACTGGTTTTCTCGAAGCAAATTACATCGAAACCGCCTTCTTCTTTTAAACTCGCCGTTGCAGCTATTCCGGCAAATCCTCCACCAAGAACAGCAATTTTCTTCTTGAAAGAACTCATTCCGTCCTATAAGCAGAAAATTATTTTGAATAAAAATAACTGACTTTTAAATGAATGTAAGAATACTTGAATAAACCATTTATTTAGTATGAATTATAATAAATTGTGTTTAGCTTATATATATTATCCATAGTTTTTTTTTATTACATATTGGTATAAAGTAGACTTATTTTCTTGAAAAACATTGTGTCCTGTTCGATCAAATGCACAATTTAGCAGAATTCACTTTCTTTATATTATGTTTGTGATATATGTTTATAGGAGAGTGAAATATGAATATGTGAATATGGTAAAACAATATGAAGAATAAGCTTTATATTATTACATTGTATGGGAGATTTATTACTTATTCGGTATTAAAATGCATGTGGTGAAAATTTTTACAAAATTCCTCAAAAATGAATTTTGGGGAAAACCACATGTGATGGGATATTTAATAAAACTCTCGGCAAACTTCGTGTAAACGCTTTAAAATAAATTCCTGTTTTTACCATGCCAGAATATTTTGGGAATTAGTTCTTAAGATGTGTGGCCACAAGGTGGTAAATGTAATGGACTCGTGGCCGGCGTGTCATGTGTGCTAGTGTAGTACCGTTGAAGTGTAATGGGGGAGAGGGCAATGCCGGTTCAATCTGTCAATGCTGAAACGTCCTCTTGTTTGTGTGGAAGTTAAGAGAGGGAGGCGAGCTCAGGTGTCGTCCTCGTCACTTGACCATGATACAAAATTACAAGATCCGTCACCAAAAGCCCTCGAGCAGCTGTATAGGGCGACGAAGATCCGTCACCAAAAGCCCTCGAGCAGCTGTATAGGGCGACGTTAATATTCACTCACTCTGTTCTTAAGATAATATGGTTATGGTCCAAAAATGTTTGGACGTCAGCAATCGAGAGTATTGAAGTTAATCCAATGAGACAATAACAAGTGTAATTCTTAGATTTACATAAAAGGTTTTGAGTAAAACTCTGATCTCTGTATTTCTCTCTGTCTTGAAATCCTTTAAGCAAAATTAGAAGTATAATAATTAAATTTGACGTGTCAATGTTTTCGCTTAAAATTGTCACAGAGGATTTAAAACTTATTGTTTCTTGGATTTTGATCTTGGGAAGAACTTTATAAATAAGAATATGATTAGTATTCAAGTGCTAGAAGAAATATTGAAATAGTGTTTAAAAAAATATTTTTTTAAGAATCCTTCTTTACTTTCGAATGCTGGGAGTGCTTGTAATGAACGAATATTTTAACGGTCATTATAGTGCTAACAGGACCTTTTTTACCCCGCTCTCTAAGCACTTCAAAATATTATCCCCCCCCTTTCCAGAGTACCCCTAGAACCCCTAGACGGATTCCTTAAGTTTTTACCTTCCCAGTTTTGGTTCGAGAGTTCCCTTTCTTTGTTATAACTCTTTGAAGAGTCCTTCCACTATCCACCATTTATGGAACCACTGTGTCACAGACTGGCAACCGGCAGCCGTAAGAAAAGGTTTGGACACTCTAGTTCATTTCTTACTTTACAGCATCACTTACCACCCGCTCTTTTGTAAATTAGTACAGTAGATTAATGAAATCTTTTGCATTTATATTATAGAATGTACATTATTGTATGAACTGTTTTCAATTTGTTAATTATCGTCTTTTTCATCGCTTCAAGAGCCACGTTTAATTAATACCCTAACTACCCGCCTAACGAGAGTATCTTGAACTACATGTATCCATCCACTCAGATCATGTGATTTGAGGTGCCTATATAAACCAAGGTTTCTGGAAATCAGTTTTTCTGTAATTTGTCTGCCTTCAACGTGTTGCCGACTGCAGCGCGTAGTGTCTTAGTTTTCTTTGTTATGTGTTGTGTCGCGTTTAGTGTTTTAATATGTGTATGCTTGTGTGGCTCAAGATGAGAAATAAAATGAATTAAATAATCACAGGACTGCCTCGTCAATCCCATCCAAATAAAACTTCAACCATCATAAATAATGGTCTAAATAAGGAATCCTTTATACTCGCCAAATTGGGATATACTCTTTTATATATATATTTATATATATATATATATATATATATATATATATATATATATATATATATATATTATATATATATATATATATATATATATATATATATATATATTTCTTTTTAATTTTCTCTAATTTTGTCAAATCAAAAGATGAAAAAAGTTGCGATTAAGTTATCGGCTCTAGTATATAGCTTTACAATTTGTATTGTTACTATTGTTATTAGTAACACAAAATTTTATAATATTTAAAACTAATGCATTATTTTTAATTTTTGTTCAATTTTATTCTTATATAATGAAGACACTTTAAAAGTCTCAGAATAACATAGAAGCAATACATGCTTGTTATTTCACATTTCTAATGTTCTATAAATATTTATGTATAAGAAAAATTAAAACATTTACTATAATTTGCTTCAAAAATCTTTCGCAAATTGAAGCAATATCAAGTAAACATTTGAGAATCATAAAGAATTTTGTATTCATGTACACAATGAAAAAACCCTTGCCGGCAATGAATCCAATCACAGTCCATATGGTTCCGCATTTATACCAATAAATATGACCATTTGGAGTATTTCACCTCAAGGAACATGGCACTTTCGACTATATACAAAATTCCTTTTACTGTATACCTTTTCCCCATGATTGCTTGTTTTTCTCTGGGGTGTTAACTACGTCTCGGGGTGTAAAAATAAAACAATTTTCAAATAGATATTATTTTATTCTTTAAAATTAAAATTAAATAATTCGAATCTTTTACACGTTATTTATAAGAGAATGAGGTTTCAAAAAAGTACAAAATGTTTAAAATATAATCATAATTTTAAGAATTATAAGTATAATAAATTAAGGAAACATTTCTGTAAAAAGTTTTAAGTAAATTTTACGTTGCGCATGCTATTTTCTAAAATAGTAGCTTTTGATGTATAAAACTTTATAGAATTATAAAATGTACCATACTCTTTAAACTCTATCTAATTTTATAGCATTATATATCTTTTGTATTTCAAAGTATTTGAAAGGTATTGAATTTAAAAAAAAAAATTTAATGCAATTTTTTTTATATTTTAAAAAATATAATTTATTATTCTATTCATATATAAAAATATCTGCAGTGTAATAAGAATACACATTTTATTTTATAAATCAGCTCTTATGTTAGTATATATAATTATAGAGCTGCTATTTGAGAAAATATTATGCGCAACGTAAAATTTAATATTTCTCACAGAAATGTTTCCTATTTTCATAGGCTTATAATTTTTTTAAATATGATTAAATTTTACACATTTTACACTTTTTAGAAGCCTCATTCTTTTATAAATAATGTGTAAAAAATTCGAATTACTTGATTTTAATTTCAAAGAATTATATCAATTTGAAATATTTTTATGTTTTCAGCCCCCGAGACAAAGTTAACACCCCTGAGACTACTTAATAATTAATCCATCAATACTTTAAACAACGACTTTTCAAACAAACATGAACTTTTTTTAAAAAACCTCTTGATTAACAAGCTGTTTAAGGCTGTTTTCGCCATATATACAAAAACGTGAACTTGACTCGGAGCAAATTTTCGGACAGAAAAAACTCTCAATTTCTATAAAAATTTGTGACACTGTAACTCATACATTAGTTTAAAATATAGCGTTTTTAAAATTTCAAAGTATCTCTTAAATAATTCATTTTTCATTTTAACATGTAAAGGGATAGCTTATTTTGCATTACGGTATAGGGGGCAAAAATGCGAAACACATTTTACAAAAGAAACAAGTAACATATAAAAAAAGTTGTCAATTCCTATTTAGATACAAAAAAATTACTTTTGTTACTTTTTATTAAATAGTTATAATTAATATAAATATGTATGTACATATGACAGAATTACAACATTAAATGGCGATCAATTTGTATTATCATTAAAGTATCGTACTGTCATCCAAAAGAATCGTGTATATGAAATTTCAGTTCAACTGAATGCTTTGAAACGAGAGGAAAAAAAATCTTTTAAAATTTTGACCCAAGTCGCCAAAAATGATGCCAACGTGGTTATATTTGTAACTCTTTGAATAATTAGTTTTAATCAATTAATTTTTATTAATTATAATTTTATTTCTATAGTGCCATCCAAAATTATCGTGTATATATAATTTCAGCTCAATTGAGTGCTTTAAATTTGAATAAGATAAATATAGAGAGAGTGTGAACTAATAGTAAAAATTGAAAAATATGTCAACTCTTGGATAAAAATGAGTAACATGATCAAGTAAGTGATACTTTACATGGTAGTGTGAAGCCAGAATATAATATTAATATTTGAGCATTTTTATACCTGAAAACATATTCCGAATTTGGGTCATATTCTTTAACATTAACCGAAGATAGCCTTATGTTACGTTGATACAATTCATTTATGCAAATTCCAAAACAACATTAATAAATTTTTGTACAAATGTCATATTTTCGTTTCGCATCGTTTTGAAGAACGAACGCAAATGTACATAATTTTGGTATATTTTACGTTTCTCTTTTCAATTTATATAGTAGAAAAATAAATGATTCTGAAAGATTCGTTTCGGAAAATGATGTATTGTACTTATATTCACCTTTATACTTATTTTATAAATTGGAGAACATGAACATAGTACAGTTTCAGGTATTTATAAGTTAAAAATAAATTCTACAAGCCTAAGCAGAAATATAAGCATATTTTAAACAAAATAGTGTTGAACGTGCAAATATTAACCATAAGCATATACATACCTATGGGCGTTCAGAGGTCTGTTACGTATGACGCAAATATTGTGATCAATAATTTAAAACTGAGAGAGAGAAGGCGTACTTCAAAACTTCTAAACGACATAAAATTATAGAACCTGTAAAACTCATTCAGATCAATCGATAAAGATACCTTATCAGTATTTGTGCGCAAAATCTACAATCTCTTTTATTCTTTGCTCTCCTTTATTGACGCTTGCAGTTCAATTTGGATTGGAGTTTTAGTGGAAGCTAATTTATACTTGCCGTATATTTCCGTGCCTGAGCTGAGAATTTTTGAACTCATTTTTTAAGCCAAAAGTCAACTTATTCATCAGATCCGCTTATCACGGAAAAAACGCAACGGCTTTCTTAGCAATTTCTATTACGTATGCGCAAGCTGTTACATTCTTTTATTTTTTAGATATTTCGAATTGAACTTTTGTTCTAAAAGAAATAAGAGCCCCATAAATCCTTCGGTCAGTGTCAGAAACAGAATTTACAATTAGTTTCGTTAAACTCACGTTTACGTAATGGGATTAAGTAATTTTTAATTTGATTTTTACTTAAAAAATATCGTTTTATACAATTATTACAATTGAAATTCGGATGTAAAGAGGTTTTACAAAAATTTTAATTATAAGACGAACATGAATGTTAATTTTTTACCTCTTATTCTTCACTGTCTTTCGATCACTCGAAAATTTGCAATTCATTCTCATTGTTTTCGTTGTCCAGGATATTTTTCTCCAAATCTTGAAGGATTTCGGAATCAAAAGTACAATCTTCATCGAGATCGCTCTCGTATCGTGCAGCATTGAAGCAAGCTTGCCCATTACACTGGCCACAAGCTGAAAAATATTGCAACCCAGATTTCCTATATCCACAGCGTGAATCACAACCATTTTTGCTGTTGCAAAATATGGTATTGAGTAATTCATCTGGAGCAGGCGGTAATATTGTCGTAATCGGTTCCAAGAATTCATTCCGCAGAACCCAACCCCATTCCTGGGGTTCTAAATCATTCCCTAGCCAAGTTTGAACTTGATAATATACACGGCTAATGTGTTGTTGAGCCGCTGCACTTGTTGGTGGAAGATTGGATAACTGCACGGGAGCTTTGTTGACTTGATGAATTGAGTGCATCGTAGATTATCAATATTGTTCTCAGATTTTGGAGCATTGCATATCGCCAACAAGATTCGTAATCCATCTTCATGTAATGTTTGTACAGGACAGTTTCATTCTTGGAATACTTGAGCTAGTTGATCCAAGTTCGAAAGATTCTCTAATATTCTAATAAAAGCCCCCCCCCCTTTTTAAAAAAATGCAGATGTATCACAGCCACTAAATGCGTGAAGAAACAAAATGTGCTTTTTACAATGAGGAAAAGAATCAAAACTTTTGGAAGAGTATATTTGAGTTTTAACATCCCCTTTGCCAACTTTTTTAAAGAACACTTCTTTTTGATGCGCTTGAGTACGTCCAATTAAAATGACGAGCAAATCAATATCTTCTCCTGCTATGACGGCAGTCCTGTGATGTTCCGATTCTCCAATAGCTGTTTCTACTATAAGAATATCGGCATCATCTTTGTCCTGTTTTATCGCGATATCAACAGATTCTAATTTCCCAATCAACATGTTAATAAAACTTTTTTTATTACATCGATTCGACAAAAATTTCTCTTGGCTAATTGATGCTATCATTGTTTCGTCGAAACAAACATCATTCGATTTTGATAAAGCAGCAGTTCTTAACTGTTCCATTGCTTTTATGTTTTTGCTATAGTCCGAGTATCCATCAAATACAACTACAATTTCAGAACCATAATGTTTTTGTAAATATTTTACGTATTTATCTAAAATTATTGAAAAAGTATCGTCTTTACTCCATACGATGCGATGCAAAAGGAACCCACCATCGATAATGTATGTTACATTATTTTCATAGAGGTCAAAATCTACAGGAGTCATATTGTCAAATAATGTCGCTTTTGTGGTTTTTCTCATACCATCATTATCAAATAAAGTTGATGGATATGGACTTAGTTCATATTGGAGAAATTCTTGAAGATTACGTTCAAACTGTTTGCTTACAGTTATTCTTTGGAAGAGTAGCAATGGATCAATTGAAACTCTACAACCGTTAATTTTGACAGATTTGTTGACAATCGAAAACGGTAAAACCTTATCGGATCGTTTTAACTTTATTTCATTAAATTTTAAACCAGTTATCTTTACCATTGATTGTAATCCGATTTCATGGGCTTTATGACAGTTAATTGGATCATTTCCTACTGTTACAGAAGCTAAAGAAACCAATTGTTGCTTATTTGGAAAGGGATTATGAAGTGTAAGCCATTCAAATAGTTTACTTACATCAATATTATCTCTTTTTACTCTTGAATCCTTAGCATCAACGTGTTGTTCAGTATAGTCTAAAGAAATTGTAAAAAACTTCTCCATCGCGTCACAAATTGTATTTGTAGCGTATATAGCAAACACCCATTTACATAAAACACTTTCTTGCGTACTTCGACCAAGAGATACTTCCCCTTCTGTCTTCATAGATTTCATTAGACTTTGTTCGATAACCATATCTGTCCATGTACCAGAATTAAATTTCTCTGTTCGTTTCACGGTGAAGAATATATTTTTAAAGTTCTTAAAAGTCTGTCCCTCCATTTTATTTTCTAAATCGTTCATATCTTAAATATATAAATGTGCAGACTTCGCATATAAAAAATGACCACTAGCGTGAAAATATGGCAGCATTCTTCGTACAGCATTAAGATGTTCTTTGAAAAGTCGCAGTCTTTCAGCGCGAATAAAGTCGAGTGCTATTGATACCATTTTGAAATATTGTACCCATAATTGTGCTGTAGGACCTCGAGCTTTTAATTCATTCAGTTTATTCTGAAATTGATCAATAAATAAGTTTGAGTTGCCTACACACCCCTCAATGCCTTCATAGGAAACATTTCGGCAATTGATTTGTTCAGTTAACTCATTTAACACACAATCTTCAATCTTCATGTCTTCGAAGATTATCATTGACAATACAAGCCGTAACAATGTATGACCTCTGATACTTCTTGAATAAGCATGACCATTCAACATTTTGTCAACTGAATTCGTAGCATATATTTTACCTAGAGCTTCTTTAAGTCCACTTCCGTCCATTACATATCCAATCGACCCAAAAAAGGACATGGGCATATGAAATCCTCCTAATTTAACAACTATCTTACATAATTCTGAGTTAGCATCCGACGCAGCTACTATTTCACGTGCTTTAGAGTAGAGAGGTTGATCAAACGTAATTAAACACGTTTTTTGGCCGTGTAACTTGGCAATATTTGCAGCGCAATGTAAAGTAGTATAAATTGTGTCTACATTACTGGCAGGATGATCAATAAAAGGAAGAAACATGACTGAGAAGTAGAAAAATCCTTATTATTTTTAATGAGCTGTTCGAGAAAGCCATTCCACCCAGATAATGATGAAATATTCTTCCATTTTCCGTATAACCACAAAAAATCAATACCTTTTAAATTATTTTCTATTAATGCTTGAGCACCATGTATATTTTTGACTTGAATTTTGCTGTATCCAGATACAATTGGTTTTTCATATGCTAGAAGAGACATGTGTGATATTGCTGCTAACTCTTTTGCACATGGTTTTGTTGTACATTTTTGTATACGGTCATTGTAAAGAACAGCATCTTTTGGAGTAACAATCTTAATCATCCCCATATATGCAGAGTATTATTACCATTAAGAGTATGGACATTTATCTCAGCATTGTCCCCAACATATTGTACTAGCGCCCCTGAGTCCGATGATAAAATACGAGGCTGTGGATGGTAAATTGCTGAAATTTCGTACTGTACAGTATTACAATACGAAGCTGCAAAACCTAAGCTATATAACACATCTATTAGTCTTTTAGCTCCATATCTTCTATGAAAAAACACAGAAAGGCTTAATAGTATCTGTGATGAAAATGATCGTTCTCGTAATGCAGCCAATATTGTATGACTTATTGACGTGCATTTTGTTTTTAAATAAGCTATTTTTGCTTTTCTGTTTTTCATTATGACTTCTCGTAAGAAATGCAATTAACTTTTTGGTATATCTTGATTTACATCATCCAACATTTTACATGGAGGTAGATAAGACTTGGTTTCAACGACAGATGACCGAATGTCTTCACGAATAATAGCTGCTGCAGCTTCTACAATTCACAACCGTTCTTCTTCTGGATCCCTTTTTTTATTATCATACCAAGCTTTTGATAATATATTAGCTTGTGTATCACGAAAAGATATCATTGTAAAAGATCTTACTTTTGTCGTAATTATTATATTCGTCAAATATTTTTGTTGAAGTCTCGTAATTATAGTTTTATCATCTGGTACATACCCGTCAGGACATCTATGAGCTCTTTCAATGTAAATTTGGAATCCTCGTGATTTTCGATGTAATTAAAAATCTCTGCCATAGTTTCTGAGACTTGACTATCTTGGCGAGACTTCTTTTCAGTAGATGGTAGCTGGTTTAAGAAATTAGTGTAGCAGAAGTACGATATTTTGCTTCAGAAGCGATCAAATCATACTCACAAAGTATACGATCTTTCACTAATTCTCCTATAGAATCACCACATTCTTCTGCATTTTTTAAAACATTGTCTTTAAACTCAAGAGTACTCACTTTACTGATCTTGCGCCTGTACTTCTCTATTTTTTTTAGTTACTGTTGCTTCATCAGCTACTTGACCACAAAATAAACAGAGCTTTTTGAAATCAAACGCTTCATTTATTCTTTTATGAGGGATACTATGTGATGATAAAGGTTCACTTTTTTCAATGCTTCGTTTCGATGCTGCAATAGAATTTTTACTAATGTACACTTTTCGGCACTCGGTATGTACATTTACAAAGGTTGAAGAATTTAAAAATCAATGTGACTGTCCTTTCCTTCGATACTTGCTGTTCTCAAACATTTTAAACCGCGCAATACATTAACAGGATAACATTGTGATAGTGATTCATTACATATAAAACATAAATCAGACATAACTCTCAAAATTTTACGTCCGTCTTAGCTAAAATACAATTTAAAACTAACGAATAAACGTGGCTAGTAGAAACTGAATTGTTGAAAAGGAAATCTATTTAGCTAAACATGTGTCCATCAACTAGCTATAAATTAAACGTTCGTATATTAGGTGTGTATAAGAATGTACGTGTTTAAGAATGTAAAGCGCCCTCTAGCGCTCATAAACATTTAGTGTATCCTTAGACTCCAACCAGAGAGGAGTTGAATCGAGAGGAGACATTTTAACAAACAACAGTCCATTGGAAATTGAGGGAGACTCTCCTTTATTTGAGTATTTTACCATGTTTTTGAAGTGAAAACTTCTTTAGCGGCGTTGGGCACTTTTCGGTAGGGGAAAATCTTATGGGTTCACGTCACCGACATGCTCTGACTGGCGCACGCGCAGTGTGCTGTTCGCCTTAGACACTTTTTGGATGGGTGAAATCTCGTGCGTTCGCGTCACCGACATGCTTATAGCAGTATATCTGTAGCTATACTCTGTTTCACCTTAAGTTGGCAGCATTAGGAAGGGTAGGAAATGTAACAATCCGCTTGAAAAATAGTTCCAATTTGTTTTGGAATTTAAATAAAAGCAAATGCATAGAAAATTGTTAAAAAGTATCGTGTATTATCGAAATTGTGATTTTAAGGATATATTTTAAGTTAATCACATCTTAAAAGCATTTATTCCTTAATACCTGTGAACGAATACAGTTGAAAAATAACAATTTGATGAAACTTCACTTGGCTAAAAACCGGTTTTCAAGATTACATCCTTGGCGGAGTTATCTAAGCATTCCCGCCAAATCAACGCCATTCCCTTTGCGTCGTTGCTATCGTTCATACATACTATTTTGATATCTCATGCTACTATCTTTGTTCTTGTTCTTGTTTTTTTTTTTGACACTTTAAAAATGTCTGAGATAGAAATGTCACCAACCTCGCTGTATACACCTCGAAGCGAGGAAAATCTATCTGAAGCGGAGCTCGGAAAAACATACTGAATGTTTATTCTTGACTTCGAGAAGAAAACCCGCAAGAATCAATCAGAGAAATCGTGAAAAAGGTTTCTGAACTGATTGGCGTTTCGAAAAGAACTGTTTTCCGTATGAAAAAAGAAAAGAAGGCATTAAGTGCTGTAAGTTCTCTTGGTAAAAAACGACCCGGTGCCGTAGGCAAGCGTAATAGGCTGGTGAAATATGACGACTCCACATTGCGTGCATTCGGCGAAAAATTCATGGCTTTTTTCGAAAAAAATGAGATTCCTACATTAACCAAAGTTCAGAAAGAAGTAAATGATGATTCTGAAATTTGTGCTTCTGTGTATTATCTTAAGTTAACATACATAAACGGCATTTATACATGTCTGTGAATAATTATTACAAACGGATTTAAAATAGTAATAACCGAGAAAAGGCGATTAATTCTTAAAAAACAAGATAGAAATTTGTATTTTATAAACGGATGTAATAAATAAAAATTAAAGAAAAATTAGCCGTTTATTTTGAATGTGGCCTAAGTCACTTAAAAAATCAAGTTAATGAAAGCATGAATTACAATTTAAGGGTATTTTTTCATTTAAAAAACATTGCTATCAATATGTTGAGAACTATTGAGATTTTGTTCGAGAAAAGTTTTGCTAGTTTATTCATCAATATTTCTAAACATATTAAAACGTAAGCCCTCAAATATCTCCATTAAAAAAATGGCATATACTATTTAACAAAAAAAAAAAAAAAAAAAAAAAAAAAAAAACAGCTCCTACCATTTTAATGAAAAAAATTTTCACAAACATTTTTTTTCCACTCAGCAAGTATGGTGATACTTATTCGTTTAGTCACACTCTTCTTCTACAGTAACCCGGCAGCGGCTGTGATTCGGTCATCGTACCCTTCCTAATGCTGCCAACTTGAGGTGAAACAGAGTATATACAGCTGACGTATCGTGCTGTGTATATCTTATAAGTGAAATTCAATGGATTTAGAGTGAAAAGTTCAATGTCTATATACTGTGCATTGCTCGTTGCGATTCCGAGAATAGGCAATACATATTAATGGTTGCCGTTTATATATTTCGCCTAGAAAATCTATGAGACAGATACAACAATTTTTATTCGAAAATTTGATGATTTATACAAAAGAAGGTTCTGAAATACTCGAGAAAAGATTTGGCGAAAAATATCAAGATTTCAAGTGGAGACTTCAATATTAACTTTGCAGATGATAAAAATTTACCACTAATTGAATTTCAAAATGAAATAGTTAATTTAAATATGTCCAATGATCGAAAACTCAGCACTACAGAGTATCTCATGCTAAACTCTAAGCTCTGATCATCAATAATTTTCTGTTTCCAACTAAAGTTTCTTTTTTCACCTTAAATTTTTATTAATTGTATTATTTCTCATAATCTTATCTATTTTAAATTTTATTTCAATTTTCTCTTTCAGAAATTTTAAAAATGTTCAAGTTATAAGCAATCATGTTCCATCACCCTCAAGACAGGAGATAAAAGCTCTGACGGGCCAGCACTCCAAAATAAAACTCAGCTACAAAATATAAAACAACGATCGATGCGGTTTTTACGAGATACTTAGTTAAATTTGAATCAAACATTTTCCTTTCTTACTTTAGTTACCATAAGCTTATTGTATCTTTTTAAGAACAAAATGAAATAATTGAAAGAACAAAAAAAAAATCTAAGTATTATTGAAATTAATGATGCAAATAATTAAAATGTTAAAAATCAAGTACATTGAAATTTAAGTAAATACAAATAGTATCCATAAATAATATGATTGTATATTAATTGTTATTTCAATTGAATTGTATTTATATTTTGTCATGGATCTTGTACAGCCTGTAATATATTTGAATAATAAAAAAAAACATATAAACATATGCATTTAGTTGTTGCTCGGAGTGTCAATAGATGTGAAAACCAGATTGATGTGGATAATTTTAATTCAAACATTATGAAATTTCAAATTTTAATACTAAAAATTCTAAGTTTTCACTTCTATTGGCAGTCTCTATAACTGCCAATTTTAATACGTCTGTCAGGGTGGATTTTTGTAATTGATTTTAAACTAACTTCCTGATTAGCTAGAGACTTGAAATTTGGACCATAGCTTAGAAGTGGATGACAATGCATGAAAATATGCTCTTTAGTTCGTTATAAAAACATGGTACCTTAAAAAAAATTTTTATGCTTAGATCATGTTTTCTTTGAGGTAACTAAGCTATCAATAGGGGTCAGCAGGTCTAGGAATAATCTGCACAGAAGGAAACAAAATTGAAGATTTATACATTTCAAACAAATTGTATTTCATTTTTCTTCTTAAAATGTAAATAACTTATAATAAAATATAATTAAAGTAAGTCTATAGAATCAGTTAACTGTTTTTCTATTACACGAACAGATGCGGAGTATTAAAATATACTTGATTAACGAAATCTATCACTAAATGTAATGTAATAATTAATAAAAAATGCCAATTGTTTGTAACTATATATATTTTTAAGGTTTATATAAGGACGTATATAAGGACTATATACGGCGTATTATATCATGTGACTAACTGTTGACCTTGCATTTTGCTGTAGATAGCCAACCATTGTGCGTTCAGCGCCCTCTATTTCAAAAACGGTTTGATGTATAAAAAATGTTTCAATTAAAGTTATAGAAAATTTTATTCTCTACAGTAATTAAAAAAAAAATGAAAATAGCTTTAATGCCATAGAAAACGAGATATTTGCAAAAAACCGATTTTTTGACCTTGAATATCTTAAGACGCGGACACGAGATCTTATGAGACTTTTGAGACAACGTTTAGAGTGACAAAATAAATGTCTGTACAAGTTTTCAGCTTATTATCTCTCATTCCGCAGTTGACCCTTTTTTAACACGCTTTTATAAGTTTCATTTGCATGTAACGGAATCTTGGAATTCGATTTTCACCCACTTAAAAAAGGTCAGATTAATTCGAAATTTTGCACACTTGTCAAGGCCTGACGACAATACAATAATTTCATAATTTTGTTCCATTATCCTCATCAGGATCGTCAGGAATCACGATAATCAGATTTGGCGACAATTAAATATATCACTTCCACATTTGGCAACTTATTGCACGTAGAACTTTCAGATTTGCGACTAATTCGATACACCATTTTCAGATTTGGCGACTAATTTGATACACCATTTTCAGATTTGGCTACTAATTCCATATAACATTTCCAGATTTGGCGACTAATTCCAGATTTAGCAACGAAAAGAAAAAGGTGTAACCCTCAGCGAGTGTTTTTAATTAATACACTTGTGGTTTATAAAAATAAAACAAAAAAAATGTGTTCTGTATGTGAGAAAGTGGAGATGGGTGTGTGTTATCAATTCTCACTATAATATAAACATTTTTCTGAAAATGAAAATAAAAAAAAAATAGGCTCGTGATGTGAAAAAAATAATTCATGTTCTAACTGCTAAATATTTTTTTTATTTTTATAAAGCAATACGCGTTTAGAAGTGATGATACGAATTAACATTATTGCAATACGTTTAAAAGGTGAAAATACGATTAACACTTAATATTACCATGTTTTTATAAACTCGCTTTCTTTAACGTCTGTCCGGGGGAATTTTGTAATTGATTTTAAACTGTGTGACTTTCCGATGAGCTAGAGATTTGAAATTTAGACCATATCTCAGAAGTGGATGACAATCCATGAAAATGGGGGGAAAAAAGAACAAAAAGGAGGAATTTAATAATTTTTAGTCCGTTATGAAAACATGGTACATTAAATAATTTTTTTATTTGAACTTTTCCTACTAAACACACTTTTATTTGTTTGACCTGTTCTTTTGAGACGTAATCTAATATAACGATAAGGGACTCACCCGAGGCCCCGCAAACAGAGAGAATAAATACACTTCAGACCCTTTAATTAAAATCCATTGAAGAGCAAGACTTATTCTAGCAGCCACATAATTCTGGCTCCAAATATCAAACTCAACGATAAATTAAACAATGAAAAAATGGCAGTTTAAAAAACTAAAAAACACGCTTTTATTGTAGATGGAACTAAAAAATGAAAAATAAATTATAATAAAAAAAAAACTAAATAACACGCTTTTATACTGAATCGAACTAAAAAGTAAAAAAATAATTCTGAATATAAGAATAAAATGATGAACGAGAAAATTAATGTCATTGGGGTAAAGAGTACGCATTATAGCGCAGATGCACACTACAGGTGACCGTAGCGCCACCCACAAGAGCTACACATGAGAGTGAGTGAGTGAATATTAACGTCCCACTTTTTATTTACACAAGGGCTTTTGGGGACGGTCCGCGTAATTGAGCTAAATGAGAGAACATATTGGCAATTTGAAGTACGGTAAATTTTTGGTGAGTTTTTTTCTGCGTAAGCTGTTTACCTAAAGACATCGAGCCACTTTTGACCAAGTTTCTGAATTCGACTGAGAAAGAATAGTAGCTTATAGGGATTGCTGATTATCCTTCAGCGAAATCGGTCAACGTGTTAGACGTGTGATGTGAATTTATCATCACTGGTTGCAAGATTATACGACGGGACCGATCGTACCCACTCGTTGCATCACTGACCGTGATGACAGGTGGATTGTGCGCTTGGCAATGAAGGATTACGCAGCCACATCACGAACCATAGCACAACAGATTCAGTCTGTTACGCATCCTTCGGTTTCCATTCGTACCATTCGATGCTGTCTGCAGCCGAGTGGAATGTCCGCAAGGAATCCTTTTATTTGCTTACCCCTTTGGCTGGAAACCACAGGCATTTGCGCCGTCATTGGTGCGATGAACGGCGGAAATGAACAACTGTATAGAACGGCATTGTGTTTACTGTCGAATTCTACTTCTGCCTGCAGCATCATGAGAGTTGGATTCGAGTTTGGAGACACCGTGGTGAGAGGCTGCTGAACTGTTGCGTTATGCATCACCACACTAGTCCCGCATCCAGTATCATAGTTTGGAGTGGCATTGGATTTCCCTGTCATCCCCCCTCGATTACGCATTACTGAACAACCAGCGCTACATGTTTGAGATTCTGGGAACCGTGGTCTTCCCATTCATTCAGCGCTTGCCATCAGCCATATTCCAACAGGGTAATGCGTGACCCCACGTGACACGCAATGTCCAAGAGTTCTTCTTTACCCATCAGATTGAACTGCTTCCTATGCCTGCTTGTTCTCTCGATCTATCGCCAATCGAAAACGCGTGGTCCATACTTGCACAATGACTGGCCCAGGATACACCATCCACTACAACAGAAGATTAACTTTGGCAATATGTAGAAGGTGCATTGTCTCTGCTCCCCAAGGATACATCCAAAGCTCCTTTGATTTTATGCAGAAGCGTATGGCAGCGGTTATAGCCAACGATGGAGGCTACACTAACTATTGGTTTCGTCACCAACCACACGTCACAAAAGCCTGCAATTTTTATCGTTTATCTTTGTATAACATGTTATCTGCCAAATAAATTTCGCTGTGATATCTCTGGTCCTTCTTGGTGTTGCATTTTGTATGGCCAGCAGTGTATACGAAGGAGAAAACCGATTCACTCAGTCACTCAATCGTTCATCATGATATCTTCGGAACTATTAGATCCATAGACTTGAAATTTGGTAGACATGTTCCTTTCATAGAGTAGAGATCTGTTGAATTCAAATTTTACGAAAATTGACCCCTAAGTGGTGTTATAGATAGACATTTCCGTTTCTGAACAATTAAATCTACAGACTTGAAATTTGGTTGATACTTTCCTTTCATGGAGAAAAGATCCGTTGCAAAAAAGGTTTTGTGAACATAGATTCATGCTCATTAGGAGTTTTGCGAGGGCCTAAGGAGCGTTATAGATAAATATATTCCCGTTTACAAGAGGGCTTGTGAGGTAGAAGGGGATTTTAGATGAATAGATAAAAAAAAATTCCTGTTTTTGAACGGTTGGATCCATATATTTGAAATTTGGTAAGCATATTTCTTTCGTTGTATAGTGATCCACTAAGAAATGAATTTTATGGAAAACGACTACCATGGGGGGGGGAGCAGGAGCAGGGAGTTTTACAGAAATTCACTTTG